>QMIH01001262.1:73573-170042 GCA_003987875.1 Clarias batrachus
CACACACACACACACACACTCACACACATATGCAGACTTATGCAGGGACCAAGAGTCCTGTAAATCATGAGAGGGCGATAGTGCCCACACGCCGAGACTATTATCAAAGTAAACAGCACAGTTTTTCATTGGCCCACAGAGACAGCAGAAACACTGTGCTGACATGTCAGACATTTTAAGAACAGAATAAGAAAGAGTCTGTACGTGAACCTTGGGGTCAGGTGCATTTGCAATTGCCGTGGGAACAAAGAAAAGGCGTGTGAACATATCTCTCACCTCTGGGGTTGAAACTGACAATCCCTCTCTCTCTCTCTCTCTCTCTCTCTCTCTCTCTCTCTCTCTCAAACACCCCTGCCTATTATAAAGTGCTCAGACAGCATGTGCCCTTGCTTTATTAGAAATCGTCTGTGGTCTATTAATCTCAACAGGCTAGAACAAGTGTCAATCACATGTCATTGCTAGAGAACCTAGGAGGCAAAAGACTGATGAAGATTTATATTTCTGGCATACGTCTGTGGTGTTTCAGTGCTATCATTAATAATCATTCCTATCAAGGGAACAGTCGGGGTGTGTGTGGGTGAAGAAACGTAAGTTATGACTACAAAAACAGCAACAACCAGTCAGATAGGAAGTACTTCACACCTTAACAAGTCGGTATTGAAGAAGAGCTCATGGGAAAATCAGACAACATCGTCTCAAATACCTGCCTCCAGGTCAAACCTGAACCCGCCGTTTCCGACAGCGCATAGCTGAAAATGTTCAAAAACACACGATTGTTTATTAAGTGTGGGAATGGGAAGCTGAATGTCAATCAACTGCCTGGAAAGCGAGTTAATATGTGAAACATGCTTTTAATGCACTGCAACTGGGGACGATAAAGATGTACAGGTTAAATGTTAGCAATAATATAACAATAAAATATTGTATTAATTAGAAGATTAGAGGATAATATTTTACAAAGGCAAATTTTACAAAAAAAAAATTAAGGTCAATTATTTCTTCTTTCATGTTATTATTTCGTCCTCAGTGAAATGATGAAAAAAATGGCCTGCAGTGAATACTCTTTAACTAAGATTAAAGTAACTACAGTACATGAAACTTACCGAAGACATGGATGAAAAGTCACTTTCCATAGTGAAGCTTTTTTAAAGGAGCTGATGGTGATGTTTATAGTAAGGTGAAGTATGACCATCCAGGGTCAGTTTGTACTCTTGAGAAGTCCCTTATATTTGAGGTTTATGGTCTGCAACATCTGTTGTAATTTCTGTCAAATTGAACTTTTATTACCTGATCATTAAAGGCTTGGCAATGGAAAAAACAGATGTCTGCGGTGTTCTTACCACCACTATGTTTTTTATGGCATGGGTGAAAATTGAACCAAAGGGAGCCCCCTCTGTTATAAAATTAAGGCGGAAATCATTTCCACATTCCTAGGACAAGGGGAGCAGTATTGGCGTGCCCAGCGAGAGGTGAAGGAATGAACGTGTGAGGGGTTAAAGGGGAAGTACTGCCCACTGAACTACTGAAAAAAGCTCATCAGAAACATGTGAAAGATAAAGAAAAGGTTTATTGCTACAGGAGAATGACCTGCAGTGTGTTAATCAGGACTGTCCTGTTTCAGTGTTGCTCTGACTTTATTAGTTAATGTTTATGAGTTGGAACATAACTACATTTTGAACACATGTACAAATCAAAAATACAACGGAAAAAGCAAACCAAACACAACACACCATTTGGTCTTTTTTGAACATGACATACTTGTTGATTGGCTACATCAGGTGTCGATCTAAGAGACCACAAAAAGAAGAAGAGCTGGAGAACGTTTAACGTAGGAGGACATTTTTGTCTAAATAAGTCAACTGATGCTTATATTCTTTCTTATTAAGGGCATTTATATGATTGTATAATGACAGGTATGCTGTCAACTTCATATGGCATTAATATAAATATATAACACTAAAAATCACCTTAAGCAATTATTCATTAAAAATGATTACTTTTTATTATAATACATTAGGTACAATTGTGTTGAAATATTTCTCTAGTCAAATCAGCTGATAGACTTTCCAGTTAATTCACCTTATCACACACCATGTTCAATTTGCAATGAGCTAATGTAATGATATATAAGAACCTACACTATTCCCACATTCTGCTGTTGTGTTCTTGGTCGTGCGATTGTGTTTTTAGTTTGACTTTTGTGTTTCTGGTTTCTTAAAATGTTTTGCACTTACAGGTTTCTGTGTATACCTGGAGTCTAGAGGAATTAATTATGGTTCGCAAAAAGGCAGAAATGTAGAATCATTATTATCAATATGATAAAAAAATAGATAATAGATGATTATAAAAAATAGATGACTAAAATATTTTATGTAGTCCATCAACATAATACAGCTACAAACAAATACATGTTTGAGATTATATGGTTACAGATTCATGAGTGTTTGATTGCACAAGTGCTAAGTATCATATTCTGAATTCTGATTCTGAGTAATTTGGATGTTGACTATCATTTCAGAGATTTTATCATTCGGAATGCAGATGCTTTTTGAAGACTGATTTGCGTTACATAAAATATGATCTGTGGACAAGACTGTCAATTTAAAAATTCTCTCTGATATCTGTATGTGCAGTTTCCCAGGGAAAGACAACAACAATAGCTGCTTTTATTTCCCTCATAATACTGAAACCTGCGCACACTCGTTACAAGATTACTCATAAGCAGACAAATTCATGTCTGGGTCATGTTGCCTAACTACAAGCACAGATGAGCTTGCAGCGTTCTTCCTTATGCCATCAATGAACTTGATTTGACATTCAGATTTTATGGAAGGGAAAACACTGAAGTCCATTCACCATAACTCTGTGAAAGTGATACAGGGAAATTACACCTAAAAATACGCACACGGAAGTGAAGCGTTGTGGTGCTGTACACAATGCGTTAGGAATCATAAGCAACCTTTTACAAATATAGTATAAGTGTATTTATAAAAAAACAGCAGTATAAAAAAATATATGTATATATAAAAGTCTTATATTTTCTTATTAATTAGCTTTTTCTGTACTGTCTTATAAGATGTGGTCATTGCTACGTGTGCTGGATTTATGCTATGTTGCTGTACTTACACAATTATCCTGGAGCTGAATCTAGGGAAATTCCAAATACAAACATAATAGTAACTACACAAGACTCATATTAATGTATCGGGATCAAGAGCAACAGCTGAATACCTACACATTTTTGAAAAGTAGTGTAAAAAATAGTGCCAGCTAGTTTCAGTGTCCTATCAGCTATTTTCCTGTGCTCAGGTAGCATTCTGCTGATTTTCTCACAGTAGGCCTCCGTGTGCTTTGGGGGAAGATTGGGGTTAAGAAGAATTCACAGCATCTACATGACATTATCCTCCCGCTCCGCTTATCTGCCTTTGCTAATCTGCCTTTGACGTTTGAGTGCAGAATATGGATGCTTTCAGAATGGTTTATCATTCATTTATGAAAACCTTACACTGTTGACAATTTGTAGACCAATTAGCAGCCCACATATTGTAAAGCAGCAATTTTAACATGTTAGAAACTTTGCATGTCAGAAAATGTCAGAAAATGCAGAGGACAGCATTTAAGACCACCATGAATTGTGGCCACAAAAAAGTTAAAACACTCTAAATGTTACAAATTGTTTTGATTATCAGGTTTACGGTCTGTAGAGCTGAACATACCATATACTATATATAATACATATATATTAATTAAATGTAGCTTAATTTACACAGCAATGCAAAAATAAATAGATACACACAGTTTGGATAACAAATGCATACACCAAAATTGCAAAATTGCAAAATTGATAACAAATGCATACACCAAAATTTGTCAAATATTTGATCTAGTCATGTTGTGGCTTCAAGGGGACAAGCTTGAGTAGACAGAATGAGAGGGTTGCTTTAAACAGACCTTCGAATAGAACGAAGACGTCTTTTAGAAAGCTCACGTCGACTAGGTTTTGAACCTGTTTTACTCTTTTCTTCAAACTGAACTATTACTGTATAATTCTGTTAAGAAGGGGTATTTCAGAATTCCTAACTATTTGTCCCTGAGTCAGTCAGTCCATCCTCAGACAACCTCAGTCAACATTCTAATCTTTTTGAAAATCTCAAATTTATTTGGGATTGTTATTTCTAGCCTTAAAAATGGGAATGTTCTAGTGTGGGAAGGAGGAAATATGTAATAAAAGTTGTTTTATTTGAATATATTATTTTATGTTTTTTTTTTTTTATTAATGACATTTTGTAATAACTATGAGTGTCTTTTTTGTGTTTGCATATCCGTGTAGCGTTGTAAAAAGATTAAATGCCTGTAAACACCTCTTCACGCATACACACACACACACACACACACACACACAAACTAGTCATGGGAATTCCGGCTCTTTAAAGTGAGTCAGACCACTTGACTCACCTCTCACATAGGAGTCGACACGTTCGACTTCGAGACTCTTTTTTATATAAATATATAAAACTATGATATATAATAAGCGGTGATTGTTTGTCTTTGACTAACTAGGTCTGAAATCGCTTCTTGAAATCTTACGCTGCCACGTAATTAACGAAATTCTTTTAACTCGTTCTATTAACTGTAAATACGTTTCATGAAAATCGATGCATATAATTGTTCATTCAATATGCTAAGTTATGTGAGTCGGCTCAAAAGGTCGACTGATCCGCAAGCGAAACATCACCGCCCAAGTATATATACACACACACACACACACTGCGGGGGACTCTGGTCTCGGAGCCGCATACAGGGGACGCGTTGAGGAGGAGGAGGAGGGACCGCAGGTCGCTGGTTTATTTAGCATATTTCTTCTCAGCGCTTCTGTCTGAGGCGCACACACTTCTGTTGTTTCAGTGCGGAGGAGGGCCAAAGCTCACTCACTCGCTCTCTAATCACTCAGACAACACACTCCAAGCCTCATCTGTTGTTGACACAGCGGTCAGCCGGCGATAACGCCGTTTACTTTAAGCTTTTGTGGCGTAGATAATGTTCGGATCCGAGCGTTAGTTTACCATCCGGCTCACTACACACCGCCTGTCAGCGGTCCCGTCACGCGCACGGAACGTTTATTTCACAAATTAGGTACCGGTTCCAGCTGGAATGGAGACGCGACGCTGAAACCTGGTTTCTTCACCTGAGTTGTTCCGCTTACGGTGAGTTTTACACACTTTATAATCGCTTTTTGCACGATTTAAAACGTCTTTAGTGAATTTCTAGTCTAAATAGGCTACCTTGTATATTGTAGTTGTGAATTTCGCGAAACATTTATGGTTTCATCACTTTCTCAACTTAATAATCACAAGAATAAGTGTTAAGTTTAAACTACAAGTTTAAACGTGAAAAGGGGGGGGGGGCGTTTTGTATTAATTCACAGGTTTGACGAATTCCATCATCATCTCCATATTGTTTGTGAATTAATTACGCTAAACAAGCTAATGAAACGAACTGACACGCAGCTTTAACCTTAAACTGTATGAGAAACCATCTTAATGTTGTTTAAATATGTTGCGTTAAACTATACATTTAAGGAAGTTAATGGAATTAAATATTTGAATTTGTCAAAATTAAACTTACATAGCTATTTTTAAATATCCTGCTCTGTTGAAATGCTGAAGAAAAAAATAGACATTATATGACATGAACTCCATTATTGTAAAATGTTCAACCTTTTATAAATAAATAATAATTAGACAATTAAGCATTTAATCATTATAAAAGAAGCTTAACTTAATTTTTAAACCGTGTACATTCATAGGTCAGTGCATAAACATTTTTCCTAATGCATAACTGTGCAAATATTTTTTTAAAATATTTTTTAAATATATTTTTCATTTCTGTTTATTACCTATATATATAGAGATTATATAATTATATAATATATATATTATAGACTATCTTTTAGCCTTTTGTATTTTCTCTCAATGTTCAGTGTTTATGTTGTTAGAAATCACCAAAGAAATTTTTTAAGCCAGCGAGCTAATAAGGTAAAATTAGGATGCTATGCTAAGGATTTTTCAAAGAAGACCATTCATACTTTTCAAGGTCTTCTTACAACCCCCATTTAAATACATTTCACCTTCCTGTGGCTAGCACCCAAATCACTTTTGCACAATTACACATTACATCCCTCTTTCGAGACACGCGCACACACCCACACATATTCATTTCACATCCAGAGCACCACATTTAAATTGTTTGAACTTGAAGGAAAGTTTAAAAAACAATAAAATGAACTCCAACACTTTCTTTTTGCCAATTCTATGCAGTTATAAAGCAGAGACTCCTCTGGGTTTCCTTTTTTCCTGATTAGGCTACTGCTTTGACTGCACCAGCTTTATATACTTAAAATAAATAAATAAAATCTGTTTTAGATGACCTTCATATTTTATTAATGGCTTATATTTTCGGAAGGATGAAGCTGTGAGTATGATATAATAACCTAAAGAATTATGTACTGCCTTTGGACAAATAAGACATGCAAGTTCTAATTATATTATTATTATTATTATTATTATTATATAATAACAATCACCATTTCTAATCCATGAAAAAGTACATGTTAATGTGCAAGCATAGAAAAGTTTGATTAAAATTTGTAGTAGTTTATTTTATTTGTGTTTGTTGAACAATATGTAAGTCAAATCCCATTTAAGTCTCACCTTAAATACACATTTTGCTTTTCATTAAAATATCTCACAAACAATTGCTCTCTTAGCAGTAAACTGTGTCGCAGCAGTCTTTGTCCTCTAACAATCAGCTCCATTTTGTTTTTCTTACTACTCTTTTCAAACACTTTCGTTCATGGTTCTTATTACTGACCCTAATAAATTGTGAATAAGCTGCACAAGTTCGTGATCTGGGATCAGCGAGTGTGGAGAATGCTTCATCCGGCGTGGCCTCAGCGCCCCTTCTTACAAAAACACAAATTAATTCTTAAAATCCTCTGTAGCCAAAGGTTGCTGGAATGATAAATATTTTCATAGGAAGCGCGGCTCTTCCTGACTTTATCAGCATTCATTTGGTTATTGGACGGCAGGCGTTAACCCCTCAGTTACAAGGTGAAGCTGAAGGCCTTGAACTGCTGCTTCGCTTTGAATAGTCAACTGGTCCTCTGCTTCTAGGCCCCAGATGGGAGATATCCTCAGTAGTATTGAGCAAAATGTTTAGCTGCTGCCCAAGTAGTTCTGGTAGACGGGTGAGAATTGGCGGAGTGAATCTGATACGTTGCGAGAGCCGTTGTTTTGAGTTAGCACAGTGCCACATCATCAGACACATGTGACTATTAGTTTCAGGACACGCTTCTAAATCCCAGCTTTTTTATTAAGTCCATAAAGTGTGAAAATAAAGCTATGGAAAATAAATCTCTGGAGTACATTGTCTAAATTTCTCAGAGTATTTTCAACATAAATAGGCTATTTTTTCAGTTTGATAGGTGTTCAAAAAAACAATCTCTGTAATTATAAACTTTTGTCTGTTTTCTAGATTATAATACAAGTTTTATGTTGGTTACTTGTACCTGATCAAAGTAAATTTGTCGCAAATTTAGCTTAGCAATGAGTGAAAAAGTTTAAGCTGTCACTTTTACAAATTACAAAAAAAAATACTAAATTGTTGATGGAAAACATAGAATTTTACGTTTCTGCATTATACATTATTAAACAAAAATTTATTATTCGGCAAGGCATGTGTGCGGAACTTGTGGGTCCTTAGTCTCACCTAAAGAATAGTGTTCAATTCAATTCAAATGTATTTATTTAGCACTTTTAATAATGGTCATTGTTGCAAAGCAGCATTACAGAATCAAGTAGTGTCTGTTGTTCCTACAAACGTGTGGAAAAAGCCCAACCACAGAGAAGTGAACTTTGTTTTAACCTCTATCTTTGATCAGAAATGTTGTTTGATGTTTGTTTTTGTCCCTAAAGCTATAACTGTCTTCATGAAATTATACTTCCTATTTGAAATCAGCAATATGAGCTTTTACGGTTGCCGTTTTGGGGATCTTAATTTGTTTTAAATTTCCGATGTCTTTTTTTTTGTAGCAATTTCATTGTTGTCAACTGACAATAGAGGCAGAAAAAAATGGATTGTTGTCATTGTCATTTCCCTGTGAAAAACAGACAGATTTATGTAAAACAATTGTTAATGATGTTAAAACAGATTAAACAATCTGCAGTTATCATTGCAGGCGTGTGTGTGTGTGTGTGTGTGTGTGTGTGTGTGTGTGTGTGTGTGTGTGTGTGTGTGTGTGCGTGCGCGCAGATACCCACAGGTCGGTCCTCAGCTATTATATTCCTTCAGGAGCTGCCTAGGGGGAGCTTTTAAACACACACACACACACACACATACACACACACACACACACACACACACACCATTCTATAATCCTGATCTGACCTATCCTACTCTTCCAGCATACTACAGCTGTAAAACTATTTAAGATGTGGATCTCTTCTTTTTTTGCCACTTTTTCTTTTTTTCTTTCAACACCCACATGAGCATCATATTCACATCCTAAAACGATCATTATTTTATTCCTCATTTCTTTCCAAACACAGAAAGAGAAAAACTGTATCACATCAAAATGACAATTCTATCAATATGTGGCTGGTAATGATGAGAACTGATAACGAATGTTTTTTTTTGTTTGTTTGTTTTTTTTTCATCTCTTGCTGTCTGTCTCTATTTTGTCCTGTTTTTAAAATGCTTGCAAAGGCATTGGCTTGGGAAAAAAACTTGGCTTTTAGTCAAGCTAAACAAATTAGTTTGCCTGTGTAAGCTTCTTTTTTCCATTTCCCTGGCTCCTCAGCAAGTGTACACACGGGTATGTCCCTCAGGCCAAAATAAGCAAGTCATTTTTCAACAGTCGTTGTCTGATAAAGTAATATATCACTCTGTCACTGTCCCAGGCAGGTTAGAATGTGAGGTTTGCCAGCATAGAGCAAGAGCAAGTGTATCAGAAAAGTCTCGTAATGGAGGAAACCACAATTTTTTTTTCTTACCTTTAGAATTCATATTGCACACAAATGTGCCTGTGCATTTTTCTAGTTTGTGTATTTGGACAACACTCTTGTATAGCTGCTGCCCTTTAACTAAACAGAGAGTGTGAACTGAAGTCTTGAGTTTAAAATAAAGAGCTGCTGACCATCCAAATCCTGATCAGACAGTTATAGAGTTCCAGAAAAGGGCGATAAACAATGCCATTTGTTTCTCACAGATACATATTGGTGTGAAAGAATGAAGCTGCATAATTTGGGAGATATCAAAATACAAAAAAGGATCTCAGTATAGATAATTGGACACTTATCAGAATGTAATTGAGTGTATCACTGCTGTTCTCCCATTTGCAATGCACCAGATGTGTTACCTGGGAACAAGACCACCGGCTGACCGAGCAGGTCCCCCCCATCTCATAAGATGGCTTCTGGGAGGTCTGCCAGCTGTCCCCGTCTTCTGCCCCACGTCTCGGGGCACTGCTCAAGGGGAGAGTGCTCTGTTGGACCGAAGCATTCTGGTGACCCAGGGCGTGGGGGCGGGGGGCATGGGTGGACAGCTACAGGCTGATGAGACAGTGAGAGGACTGAAAGCAAGGGGTCTATTACAGACAGAAAATGGGGGAAGGACCGGCTGGGGGTATTGTATCAAGATGATGGGAGTCTGCTCCTGTCCACCAAAGCTGGCATGAAAGCAGTCTTTCTACTTTCGGAAGCTGTCATGTGGAAAAAGAGAGCCCACCATGACAGGGAGCTAGTGTTACACTGTTACACACACACACATGCACACACGTCTCAGTGGCCAGGGAGGTGGCAGCCTTTGAGTTGTGCGTTTTTAATAACTGCACCCAATAAATTTTAAAGGTTTTGCAGAGAAAGAAAGGTGATAGTGCTTTGTGAGTCTCACATGAGGTATGCGGTGGGTTTTTTTCCTTCATTTTTTGATGTTTCAGCTGATTCCTGTTGCTTTCCCTTGGTTGCATGACAGAGTACTAAAAGGTCAGCATAAATAATTCATTAAAGCAAAACACTCCTAGGTGAGAGAGATGAAATATCCATAAACTCTGTCTTTCGGTTTAAAGCTAGGATTAACAAAGTATTGTTGTTTTGGGTCAAAATGAGTCATCGAGTAGTAATGATGCATTACTGTCTTCATTGTCAGAGAGAGAGAGTTGTCAGGGTTCCCATGCTCTGCAGTGTTAATGAAATCCCCCGGCAATGAGGTAAACGCGGTGTATAAGTCATCTCAGGAGGCCATTACTGGGCCGTTATCACCCCCCACATCTGCTCCCATTAGCTGCCTAAAGAGCGGACGTGTGCGGCCTGGAGTCTTTATTTATGAGAGTTGAGGTTCAAAGGCTGCAGACGAGCAAAAGCCCAGAGGCACTGTTCAGCCAGGCAGCCATAGACAAGCTCTGTTTGTGTGTGTGTGTGTTTCTGTTCCTTTTTACATGGTAGGCTCTGATGCATGGCGTGATATAGAGACTAAAATCTGCCATTTACAGTGATTGTTGTAATAAAATTCATGCTTTGTTTAATATTTGTAGTAATTAAGAATCAATTAAAAATCCCCAAAATGTGTTTTTTTCCCCAAAAAAAGATATTACAGCAAGCTTAGGATTAGTGCACAAGTACTATCAACATCACAACATTGCATATTTAAACAAAGACAGAGCCTATGTTTACAATATGGGCAAAAGTGGCCCAAATTGTTATCTGACACAAAGATTTTATTATTATTATTATTATTATTATTATTATTATTATTATTATTATTATAAGAACAGTGTGAACAGAATAAGAGATTTTAATTATTTTTAAAATTCTGATTTAGGCCATGTACATTTGTGTTTTTAAATCAGATACAGGTCTTTTCGTTTTTGGAAATGTGAACTGAGTAGTGTGTACAGTCTAAATGGATTTCATACAACCATTTTACATCAGTCCTATTCATAATAAAGATGGAAGATGACAGTGAAGAATAAGGAGTTCAGTGGCAGGCTAGAAAGATAACAAAGTTCAAACAATTCATCTGACATTTTGTAAAAGCAACATTATATTGTATGAGTAAATGAGTTTGATTTCAAAAGCTAAATTTAAAGAAACTAAGGATATGAACCAAAGAAATGCAAAATAAGGTGTCCTTTTTACAGCAAACACACATTGTGCCTTTGCACTTGTGGGTCGGTTTAGGAGCATGATCTGTTCAGACTCCAGATATAGACCACAGAGCAACAGTAAGCGTTATAAAATAAAAAATAAAAAAACTTGCACAGTGAACTCATGGGTGTAAGTGTGAATTTAAATACAATATTAAGTGCATTAATTATAGTTTAGAAAGGTGTAAATTTATAGACTGAACAATAATATTGTGGAAAATTAAGCATAAGTTTACAACACGAGCAGTGAACAGAGAAAATTCTAACTGTTTATTGAGAGATGGATGTGTTGTTTACACAATCTTATATTTGAGAAAATTAACGATTAATTTAGGACTCTTCTCTTGTTAAGAACCAACTACTGTACCTTTTACGCATAGAAGGGTTCAGTGAAAGCATGCATTATCAAGTATGAACCTAATTGTTTGCATTAATACCAGATGTATAATCTGACTTGCACGCTTGTGTGTGTGGGGGCGTGGGGGGGGAGGGCATTGTGCAAGAGGGGTCACTGAGTCCCTCTCTGTAACCCGTTCGGACATGGGACAGACATTTAATCGTCACAGTACCACAGTGCCATATGTGCCATTAAAAAACAGAAAAGAAAGTTCAGATTGAGGTTTAAATACAGAGAGATGGTCCTAGATAAGCTCATAAAGAAAGGTCTGTCCTGCACCATATGGTAAAGTCATGGCTTCTGATTCACCTCATAGTTACCCAGCTTGCCCTTTTAACCCTGGCGCACCACTGTTTGAGAGAAACTGTCATAGTGACTTCTTAATTTGCGTGATCTATCGACCAGGTATTGACGTATATATTGTAAAAAAATATAATATATATATAGAACTCAGATGCCATTAACTGATAACATTTTTTATATCCTTTTTTTAAAATGATTTTATGATTTTTTATTTTGATCCTAAAAAGTAGAGATATGAATATGACCAGTCACAGTGATATACAGAAGAAGACTCTGTATGGAAGGTGATACCCGTGAAAAAAGGCTGCTCTGGCAGAACAGGGCTAAAGCCAGGTGAAGCGCTTTGCACTGGCCTTGCCCCATGCAGGGTTTGTTTTAGCTCAGCTTACCCCCGTGCAGAGCGGCTGGCCTGATCTTTCTCATGCCCTGTCTCTCCGGGACAGGCGTGTACCAGGAAACACGCTGCGCAGTGCGAGAACTTTGCGAGGAAATCAGGATTCCACTGGATGTCCCTGACATCATTTTTCCATATATGCTGACACTTCTTCTCTTTGTTTACTGTTTTTGACTGTCTCAAGAGGCCCTTCCCACCTCTCTGACTTTCTCTCTGGTGAGTCAGCAGGTGTTTTGTTGTTCTAAAAGGGTCAGAGTTTGAACCCCCCGCATCCTTGCGTCAAGAGAAGATAAGTCTGTGTTGATTTTCAAGCAGTTTGTCCGTATGGTGAAATGTGTGTCTTTGGGATTTTTTTGTTCGTATCCCACAGAATTTCAAGTATAGAACTCTTCTCTAAAATGTACAGATTAGCAGTTTGTGTGTATAAGCTGAGCACTGGGGCAGATTTTTTTTAGGGAAGAACTATACATGTAACCTTTTCTTTATAGATCATGTTACTCATACACATCTATTGCTCAATTACAATAATGTGCATATTTTATTTGCCTGTGCTTTGCTCAAGCTTGCTGAAGCTGACACATGACTGTCTCTGCACTTCGGGCGTTGCTTCAATGCTGTGATTTAGTAAGGAAAAAACATATCAATTGAAGATGAATCACACATGACATTAAAACTTTCTTTTTTTTTTTACAAAAAGATCTTTGTGTGCAGCCTTACTCAACTATAGCTTACTATATTCCTAATTTCCATGATTTCTATCAAAACAAGCTGAATCCCTGAATTATCCATAAAGATTATGATACCTTTGCTCACTCTTGTACACCCTACATTTCCAATCCGAGGAGCAGAGTTCAAATTTGGTCTTTTTTGTTCAGCTTTGGAAATGCTGTTGTGAACAATGCTTATGTTTCTGAGACTCAAACCGTCTCGGACTCTTCTGCCAGATCAGAGGACACAGTGTCTCTACCAGGTTAGCCCTGAGGGAGAGCCTTGTGCTTCCTCAAAGCAAACTTCAGAAGCAAGCTTCGTTCTGAATGTTCTGTTCATATTTGACTCAAGTCTTTGGCTGTTCAATAAAACCTTAGTTGCATTTTATAATGTAAGCTAAGCGATGGGTGAAAGGAAGACATGTAAAGAGATGTTAGCACTTTACAGCCCCATCCCCCTATAACATATTTCATTGGCATTTTGCCAAGTCACCGACCATCCAAACCACCCACATCTAGTTGTACACAACACAAGAATACAAGAACTGCAATGTATTGACTTGTTCATGTTCTGTCTTTACTCATCAGGCTGCTGACATATCGCGACGCCTGTGGTTTCCTGCCAGTTTATGCTGTGTTAGGAAAGCGACGTGACACATTGTTCTCTTCTCAGTAATATAATCTTACCAGGCAGGTTCATGCAAACAACCATCTCAGTGTTGTCTGCGTGACAGAATAATCATCATGTAAAACTCCGGAGCCTCAGACAACACTGTCTGTTAGCATATTGCCAACTGTAATTCCTCATAACAGGCAAATAAGGTCACAGATCATTCAATTAGTATACAATTAGTATACACAGATATAGAAAAATTTATATGCCACGATTTATTTGCATTGAGTGCTGCTTCTTGTTGAGCCTGTCGTTCATGTCTGTATTCTTTCAGATGGCAAGGAGCTAAGAGAAAAAGCGAAAAAGAGAAAAAACGTCTGCTCGCCCTTACCGACAGGTTAGATTTACTGCTGTACATGTATCTCCCATATTTCCCATAAATTTGCTCTTTATTGTCTGCAAATGTTCTTGAAATGTATTATTTATTTTTTGTTCGATACATTTTTTTGGCAGGGTCTTGTTATATCAGCTTTCACTTATTCCAGCATGTAAGTATTTCATATTTTATCTGCGGTTTTATGGGATTTAGACACAACTAAATTAAATTATTATAAGTTTTTGAAGTACATTAAGATTATTATCTTTTTCTAGTACATCTGTCCCAAGGGTAAGTGATGGCTGCGTACGGACAGACACAGTACAGCCCTGCCATCCAGCCTGCAGGCCCATACACACCCTACACACATCACACCCAGGGCTACAGTGTGCCACCATACAGTGAGTACTCTTCATAAATAATACATTTGAATTAGACTCTACTTCTACTGTAGCATCACCAAGGTTGTGAAGGCCTGATGAAGCCAATAAAATAAATGGAGAAAGTAAAATTTAACTGAATATTATGGTCAATGCTTGCTACTGCCAGAAACATGAATATACTGTATGACTGAAAAATAAACATCATGGGAATATTCTTAACAAAAACTAAATGCATCTTTTCTTAGCAGGCAGGGCTGTTTTGTGAATTATGCGAACCAATGAAAATTTTGTCATTGTTGGCTTCGAGGTACATGACTCTCTTTTGCATTTTAAAAAATAAGTGTTTTTTCTCTTTCTTTGTCTTTGTACAGATATTAAAACAGAAGATGGCTTGAGTCATTCACCAGGACAGAGCAGTCTGCTTGGCTACACATCCAACTTCAGTGGAACACCTCCAAGCCAAGCTCTTTACAGTTACTCCACACACGGTCAGTCGTCCAGTCGACGATTATTTTCTCAACTATGTGTGTGAGCGTGTGTCTGACCGCCATGTTCTGCTCCGGGATAATTAATAAGACCTCTAGCGACACCACCCCCACATACATACATACACGCATGTATTCACCAACACTGTATTTCTTGGCTGATAAAAGCTGTTTGATAGGTGGTTTGCGAATTCCGAGCCCACCCCCACACACACTTTTCCAGGTGCTGGCTATGGCCCATCCTGGCCCCTCTCTCTGTCTGTCTGTCTGCTATTCTCTCTCCCTCACTCCCTCTCACTCTCTCTCTGCCCCTCACCACACCTGTTCTCCATTAGCTGCGGTCTGGGCCCTGGCGTCAGCCGTCTCTCTCCTCTGTTGGGGTCAAGCCCTTCTGCTGCTCCCCATCACAGCACACACCCCGTTGGTGGAGTGTTTGCATGGATGTGAGTGGCACAGGCCACCAGCACAACCCAGACACCCCCATATCTTTTGTCCTTTAAGTTCACGGGCAACCATTGCCTGTCTCAACCCAGCAAATTTTATGACTGCCATTACACCATGAAATTGACCTCTCTCCACTAAGCTGAGGGGTGAAGTGATATTAGGATGTTTTCATACTTTAAGAGCAGTTTAAAATTAAGACAGCAAAGGCAAAATAGAAGGCATCTACAGGTCTCAGTTTGAAAGGTGCTTAAAGAATAAGTACTGTTTAGTTGATCTTGTTCTGTTGGATGTTATTTACAGTTTTTTGAGGGTCTAGTTCACTATAATGCACTAGTATCACATGTAATGGATCTGTTTCTAATAGATCTGGTCATGGTAGTTTTGTGTGACTTGTAGAAAAAAATCTTAACAGGAGACCTGATATAGCTTAAAATAAATAACCAATGTATGCATGTCAAAGGTCCCTTAAATTTAACTTCAGGAAAATCAGAAACATAGCTTATAGTCCCCTACCTTTCCCTTTTTGAAGCTTTATGTTGGCTTCTTATGGGATTTCTCCTAGCTTTGGCATGGACTTTAATCTGAAGAAAGTCTAAAAAAGGGGAATGAGTGGTGGGCGGTATACTGTATAACAACATTCACTCTCTACTGGTACTCGTGATGAATACTCTCTCAGTCAAATCTCCTTTTTCTAATCGGTTTTGATTTTTTAGTCATAATTCAATCAAGGTTTCTCATGGATGTATGTGTTTCATAAAAGTCTTTGTTGTAGTATTCCTTGTGAAGCCATACTGGTGCATTTCTGGTGCATCACTTTTAGTTTTTGGTGCCAGGAGCCAGAGGGAAAGTAGAATAAATTTCATATGCATTTCATACCACAGTCAGTTTTGAATGATGTCTTAAAGGCTGGCTATGTGCTCCTTTTCCAGGTGGCAGTATTTCATCTGGAATTTTCCAAGGAACCAATGCCATCACAGGCTCTACGCCATTTAGTCCCACACAGCAGGTGAGTGGCTCGAGTAAGGAAGCACATGACTTACTTTTTCTAATTTGTATATTCATCATAGTACATCAATTAGTAACCTATAAACTATACTAACTACTGTACAGAATTAATTTTAACTACTAATAAAAAAACATGTATGTATTACTATTGTAATAATAGTAGCAACTGTTGTATTGCATGTCTCTATTTAAAATTATGTCTGTGTTCCTCTGTTTTCATTAGGATTTCACAGCATATTCCAGTTATGGCCAAAGCCAGTACTCACCATACTATACACACAATACACACTACAACAACTCCTACCTCACAAGCAGTAATATCAGCCCATCTGCTATCGGCACAACACTGCCCTATCAGCATCCAGAACATTCTGCTGTAACAACCAGTCATAGCCCAGAGTCCCACCCAGGTAAAGCCAATCATCAAGGAAATCACCAGTTTGTTAATTCTACTGCATTTTAATTATATTGCATTTTGTAAGAATGAGATCTTCTTAGTAAAAACATGTGCTGTGTGTGTGCTGTGTGCATTTTGTGAAACAGGGGAGTATCATGCCCCCCCTAGCCCCCCAACCCCAGGAAAGGAGCAGGAAGGAGGTTCAGCCAGACGCAGCTCAGATGGAAAGCTGCGGGGAAGGAAGAGAGCCAATGACCCTGTACCCCCACTGGATTCAGAAATCGAGGTACACACGCTGCTCTGTGGCCTCTCTCACACTAGTCAAGCTATCATGATATATCTGACTAATAAACAAGCCACAACTGGTTTTAATCATGTAAAACATAGTAGTGTGTTCACTTTGTAGTGCTCTGGAGAAAGAATTTACTTCAGGATCACTTGCGATAAGGAGTGAAATGAAGCATTGACTGATATTTCTGGTGTCTATAAAACAAGATGAAAGCTTTTGTTTTGCTGTAATCACACAGTCAGCCCACAGATGTTTTTATTTGCATTTTTACTTATATATGTGTGTGTGTGTGTGTGTGTGTGTGTGTGTGTGTGTGTGTGTGTACCCGTGCCCGCAGAGAGTGTTTATTTGGGACCTGGATGAAACCATCATCATTTTCCACTCACTTCTCACCGGTTCTTTTTCCACACGCTTCGGCAAGGTACAAACCTGTTCTATTACTTTAGCTCCGACTAATGGAATGTCTCTCCTTCAGCTCTTTGACAGTAATTAGTTGTTTTGTTGTATTGCACAAGAGGACTTATTGTACTACATGTTCATTCAGCTCACAATAATCTTTAAAAACTGACACATTAATTTGGTGCAGCTTTATTAATCATCAGCCTTTATGAAAATCAGCTAATTTTTTATTCTGTTTATTAATTTTTTTATCGATATGTAACATAAGGGTATTGAAGAATCCGTCATTTTGAAAGTTGACTAAATGTGCATGACTAAAGGAGCAAATTTTTATAGTCAACAACAAATATTAATAAGAATATAGTATAGATATAAACAGCTACAAAAAAATGCCTGAGTAAAAAAAAAAAAGACTGTAAATGAACAGGTTTGAAATGTCTAATGAGAAAATTCTTATTTCTATTATTACGCTGAAAGGAACTGAATGTTATTCTTATCATGAAAAGAATAGACGTTTTCTGAAAACTGAACGTTATAAAACGTCACAGTAAACAAGTGTTTGGCCTACGTTTGGCCTGTGGTGAGGCCAGAGCTACAGGGCAGAAAGCTAGTCTATGTGTTGAAAGAACCTCATTTTGATGCATTTTTGAGGCCGAGGTGAACTGTAGAGCACAGCAGGATTTTAACTTTCTCATTAGAGCCGTTTTGGCATCTCATTCATCATCAAGCACCATATATGGTCTTTTAACCTGAACATTTTTGTCGATGCCAAGGTTTTTTTTTTTTTCCTCGATAACTGAATTTGAAAAAAAAAAACACAGTAGCTTTTTTCTTTTGTTTCATTACAATAATCATAAAGCAGTGTATATTATGTTTTTAAAAAAAAGCATTCAATAAAACCACATGGCATGTTGTTTTATTTTAAAAATAGATAAATGTTCTAATTAAAGGAATCATCACCTTCTCTATACCCCTAACTCGAGACCCTGTCACACACAGCCCCTTGCTTGAACTTTGTGTGGGTGGGGAGGAAGGGTTGGATCCTGTCTTTCTTCCTTTGAGTTAATCTGACACTTACCTCTGGCTGACACCTGCAGCTTGATTAACTGCCAAATCTAAAGCACCAGTTAACTACCTGCCTTGGCCTGGCACCAAGCTACATAATTGCTCAGCTAGTGTGAGCATGCACCCTGATCTAAACTGTGAAGTTAATATTAGCATCTGCACATAATGTGCTGTGTGTGTGTGTGTGTGTGAGTGACAGAGGCCATACTGACTAAAACATGACATTTCCGAGTGATTGACATGAATGCAGCCAAACTGGGGCAAAGAAATAAAGAAACCTGTTCTGCCATGCTGCTGATAGTTCTGTATAAATACAGAACACAGTTGAAACTGTCATTTCAGGCTGCTAATGATCTATTTATGACATTTTGAGCAGTATAATTATAACGAGTTGCCTCCTGTCATGTCTTAGGACTCAGCTAAAGCTGTGTCTTTGGGGCTGTGGATGGAGGAGATGATCTTCAACTTGGCAGACTCAAGACTCTTCTTCAATGACCTGGAGGTGAGGAAAAACCCCAAACCTTTGTATGGCAGTTAGCGTAGCATATATTATTACATGGAGTGCAATTAAGTGCATACGTTTACATCTTCCATTGTTGCTGGGGGAAAAAAGACGGGAGGTGAAGAACTTAAAAAGACATTTTAATTTTAAAATGTATTTTTTAAATTTAAAATACCTTTTTATTTTATTTGTTATTTCAATTATGTCAGAATCATATTAAACAAAACAGATCATTTTAAAGCTGCTTGGAGGACACAAAATAGGTTTAAGCTAGAGACAAACTTTAAATATTTTGTCATCTCTAACCTTTAATAATGAGGGAACATTTAAATTAAACCAAAGATTTTGTTCATTTAAACAAATTGCTTTGTCTTTTCCCCCATTTTTTCCAAGAATGTACAATATTTTGTAGTCAATTATACATGATGTTTATACAAGAGTAGAAAGTAATATTAGGAATACATCCCATATTTATAAAATCCTGGAAATTTGCTTTATGTGAAGATTTGTGTGAATTATTTACCAATGTGAAGTTCCTGTTTTAAATATAAAATAACAATAATTCACGGCAATGCCAGAACCCTTGAAAGAACTTCTTTGGTTTTTGTCTCTTTTTATCTGTTTTGAAGCATTCCTCTGCTTTGGCAAAAGACAAAGAAGGGGATTAAATTCTGCTTCAGAGGAGGTGCACAAACTTTGAGGTGTTAATTATGGGTGTGTGGCCAACTCTGAAAGGAAAAATTTGTCCTGGGGAGGAGCAACAGATTAGAGGAGACCACGGTGTGGGGGAGAGGGAGCACACACAATTATTTTGTCGACAGGTTTTAATGACACCCCTGTGCCCTTTTTGGGGGTTGGTCCCCGAAAGAGTACTCACCTCTAGTCACAGCCATTTTTCACTGTTCAGACACACCTAGATGATTTATCTCATCTCTAGTCACCTCTGTCAGCCTGGGAGGAGAGAAAGCAATGACAGGGAAAAATGTTCTGATTGATGTCTTGGCACTTTTGTTTATAGTTTGAAATATGTCTTTTCTTTCAAAATAGTTAACCCTTACTTTTACTTTAGGTATTGTAGATTCTAATGAATATTTCTGTTATTGCATTTTTGGGGTAAAACCAGTAGATGAGGTGTTTGAGGTGTGTGTCTATGTGCAGTGTTTGAAGAGGCCTGCAGAGATATGAGAGCAATATGAAGTAGTGAAGTAGTGTCGGCCCTCAGACCAACTGAAATATGAGAACAGCTGCAAAGCAAGAAGCAAGAAAAAGTGTGTGTGTGTGCGCGTATGTGCATTTGTGTGTGTGTGTGTGTGTGTGTGAGGAAGAGAGAGGAGTCTATTTTCTGCTTTTGGCAATGCATTGCTACGCAAGAGTATGGCTAATATACATTGTTGATTTAGACTGTCAGGTTTAGGAGGTTTGTTGCTGTCTTCTTCACGAAGTGTTCGAAATTGATTTCCCCTTTTCCAGGTGTTCGATGCGCCTGAATGTCTTGGATCTTAGTAGCTTATTTCCAACTTTTGTTGTCTTTTTTTAAAAATATTTCTACTTAATCCATCATTCCCCCAAGGCTCTATAAAGGGCAGACCTGTCCATACACAGTACATCACTGCTCACCTAAAACACATCTACCATGTTAACATATCCACTTTCCTTTAATTTCACAGGAATGTGACCAAGTTCATATCGATGATGTGGCCTCAGATGACAACGGACAGGACTTGAGGTAAGGTGGTTACCATTATAGTGCTGGTATAGTCTCACAGGGAGACTGCTGTGGAGTGTATTAAGATCTCCAATAAAATGAATGATATACCTCATAAAAGTGGCCTGTTCTTTTACATGCCGCATAACATTGCCATATAAGGAATTATACCTATTGTTTTTTAACATACTTTGAAAGCAATGGCTGTTTTCCATTGCTTATGTTTAAGATATGCGTTTTTATTATGTCACCAAAAATCTTCTTCTTCTTGGTATTGTTATTATCATCCTTCTATTGCTAATCACATTATTCAGAAACTAATGGGCCAAGAGATGAATACAACACATTGACTTTTCAAGGATTTGTTTCTCTGTTTCTGTTTGTTTATTTTTTATTCCATTTAGAATAAACAAGCTACCAGATCCTTTAGCAACTTCCTTAACCTCTTCAAATTCACTTAGAATTTTTTTTCTTTTGAAATGTGAACGGGTTTCCAACCATTGTATTTAACCTCGATAGTAAATCAAGTAGAAGGATAACCACGCTGTTGGTCTAAAACCACAAAGTGAACTTTTAGTTAGAATCTTGAATTGCACCAGATCTGGCAAACCTTTCACAGTCTGTTTTTTTTTTTGTGTGTGTGTGTGTGTGTGTGTGTGTGTGTCTGCAGCACATATAACTTTGGAACAGACGGCTTCCAGAGTCCGGCTGGAGGTGGTGCTTTGTGTTTGGGCTCGGGAGTCCATGGTGGCGTCGACTGGATGAGGAAGCTGGCCTTCCGCTACCGGCGAGTAAAAGAGATCTACAACACTTTCAAGAACAATGTAGGAGGTAAGCAAACAAAAGAATTAATATTGATTTTAGCTGTCAACAACATTACAACTCATTGTATGTACTAGACAATTTTAGTTTTAGATTTTGTTGTTGTGGGTTTTGATTGGCAGGTTTGCTGGGGAGTCCAAAGCGAGAGGAATGGCTTCAGCTTAGGCGAGAAATGGAGGTTCTGACTGATCTGTGGCTTACGCAGGCTTTAAAGGCTCTCGCACTTATTAATTCCAGGTGAGAAGCACTCACAGGGCAAATGAATATACCAAGCCAGCATTTTGAAGCACTCTTTTTTGTGTGTATTGTGAGAATAGTCCTAAGTTTAAGTTAAACTACTTTGCATTTAATTTGATTTTGAATGACTTGTGTTTAAACAAAACTTGACACTGGATTGCTTTCTGCTCTCGTTAAATTCAGAAACTATGTATGATTGCTAAAATAATGAACACTGTTGGCTCTGCTCCCTCCCTCAGACCAAACTGTGTGAATGTGATGGTCACCACTACGCAGCTGATCCCAGCTCTTTCCAAAGTGCTGCTGTATGGTCTAGGGGGAGCTTTTCCCATTGAGAACATTTACAGTGCCACCAAAACTGGTATGTGCCCTAAAGCTCCACTAACAGAAAACAAATTTGGATGAACAAGAACTCTGATGAAAATGTGCATTTGTATCGTGTATAATTTTGTTCAGGTAAAGAGAGCTGTTTTGAGAGAGTGACTCAGAGGTTCGGGAGGCGAGCTGTGTATGTGGTAATCGGAGATGGCGTGGAAGAGGAAACTGTGGCAAAAAAGGTAAGATTCACCAAGCCTTGTACATCACGTAGCCCTAAGGTTCTAGTATCCTCCCTATGAAACAAGTAATTAATTTGGCCTTTTCATTAAAGTCGAAAGTCAGTTATAGTTAATGAGCTTTTAAATATTTTAATCATATCGTTAGCATTAGTTTAGTGATTAATTGATGGCTGTATTGTGATTTAATATTTTTACAGAAAAACATGCCATTCTGGAGGGTAACATGTCGAGCAGACCTGGAGGCACTGAGTCATGCACTAGAGCTGGACTACCTCTAGGGGGCAGAATCTCAAACCGTTTCTCATTTGAATTGGTCAACTATAACCACATGGCCAAGTCAAGAACTGCAGGACCAATCACCCAGGATGGACTAACATATGGGAAATATGTTTGTCCCTAATCAATAAAAAAAAACTTTTCTTTTCCCTTATTTCTTCTGTTGGTAAGAGCAGGTTTAAATGATGGCGCATTGCACTGGAGACAAAAATCCGTTCAAGACCAGAGTGCTTTAAAGGACCACATAAAATTTGTGGTTATTATTGAGACAACATGACTTCAGGACAAATTTGTGTGTATCATTGTGATCAGCTTTTGGGTGTGCAAATAATTGTTTTCTATGAATTCACAAGCAGCTGCTGCTGTCTGTCGTAGATGAGACTTATCCATAACTGACTCAGAGATTTATTCAGCATCAAACCTTTATGAGGGAAAAAAAAGGTATTCTGCATTTTCAATCTAAATCCTATTAAAATATCAGCCTTTTTTTTTTTTTTTTACAACTGTGAATTTCAGTGAAACTCTTTTTAAAAGATAAAGCACAATTAGGGGAATTATATGACTGAAAATCAGTTGGGAAATATGTAGATAAACCAATTTTAGTTTGTTCTCTGATCATTTCTGTCAATAATGCAATAACTGATTATATTACTGATTTATATACTGATCCATTCTTTTAGGTAAAACATCCTTTAGGCAAAATTAATTAAATAAATGTGTGAAAATGTGTGATATTCCACTCAATGTAATTCTTTCTCTAAAGTACTGTATACTATTTAGTAACACACTTTTTAAAAAAGCCAGTGCAAAATAACTACATATCTATAACTAATCCCAAAAGTAGCCAAAGTATAAAGCCAAATCTATTGATCAAGGCAACAGTCATTTACGTAACTTATGAATACTTTTGTGAGACGATTTCTCAAGCACTAGAAAATATCTCCTTCATTACTTTTGATATGCCTGGACCACAGTGATCTGTAATATTTTTTACTGGATGTACATTTGATTTTATGTTTCTTTCTATTAACGTTACTTAAGTTTATATGTGTGTTTCTTTCCTGTATGGAATCTGTATGGTTGTCTTTTGAATTGCATGTACCTTTTACACTGCCTGTCCTCCTCACTATTATTTGTATATATGGTTTTATTGATGATTTGTTTTTGGGCCAATATGATAGAACAATAAAAAACAATAAATTAATTAATTGCAACAAATCAGTTGATGGGCATGCTGTCTAATGCAATTACAGATCAGTACAAGTGAGACAGTGGGTAGAGGATTATTTTAAATAGTTAACAAAATGGATGTTAAACGTTTTTGTTCGAAATAATTGAATCTTTAGTTTTCTTGAAGTGTGTACAAGAAAGACCGGCACTACTAGGTGTGTTGAAAGGATGTTCAGGATTGAATGAGTACAATACAGTATCTTATTACAGAGTCTGGTTTTAGATACAAGTCTGCAGTATCCAGGTTAGATTATGCACTGAATCGAGGGTCAGATGTATACAGTACAATGGAATGTTCTGTAGTTTAATAAAGCTGCAGAACATCGTTAGTACATCCCGAGCTCGGGGAATATTGTTATTTTGTGAATTTTTTTTAGTCCGATTCCTACAAGGCTAACTTTTTGAACCTATTGCCATCTTCTGGGCAAAAATCAGAATAGCAACTGAGGCTCTATATCCACTAAGCCGCAATAATTACGTGAAGTGGGTGAACACATCTGATTTTTCTTTCCAATATACTGCTCAGACAGAATAGTTAGGTCATACTTGATTAAAGAATTTAGTAAAACATGTATATTATATTAATATAACAATATAATGTACCATATATTGTTAAAATATATAATCCAGAGTTTTACTTTTTTTTTTCAGTCCATAGGTAAGATCTCAACGCACTCATAAAGATGGGTGGCAGCAGCAGTTATGATTGTCAATGTGTCCATGTTTGTTGTATGTGCAAATAGGTAAAATGTATGTAACAGCACGAGGATCACAACAGTGTCCTCAGAACAAACTTGATGATGGAAGTAGAGTTGGTAGTGCCCATGCAGTCATATGTGCACAGCAGGTGGTTCGGGACACAACCCAGGATGGCTCCAGTGCTGAGGGTGTTCAGGACATGGTCTCTCGAACACATCAATACTGCTTGTGGTCTGCCAGAGAGGAAACTGATGATCCACTTGCACATAAATGGGTAAAGTCCCAGGTCTTGGTGGTCAATATAGAAGGAATCATGTTAAAAACTAAACTGTAGTTAACACTATAGTTAACAGCTGTAGTTAAATGTAATTTCCTATCCTGCTGTCCAGATGGCTCAGGGCTCATCAGTTGATCAGTTTGAATGGTATGCAAACTATAGCGGTCCAGTGTACCAGGTAATGAAGAGATGATAAAGTCTCTAAACAATTTTTCAAAGCACTTCATTGCAACTAGTGTTTTCAGACAATTTAAAATATCTCTGTTTAACGCCTATGAAATAATGTACTGTAAGGGTTAAAATTAAAATGTAATAAGGGAAGAAATAGATAAGTAACATTTGTCATTACACTATTTGCAATGGTACAGTTTCTGTCTTTTAACAGCTGTTATGCTTTTGTCTTTGAGCTTCACCCTTGTGTCACAAAGATTTCCAAAAAGAAATAGTATATACTCGGTATACCTTTAGGTTACAATGCTAAGTATATAAACATATCCTGTTGAGTCTGGTTCCTCTCAAGGTTGCTTCTTATTGTCATCTTTGGGAGTTTTTCCTTGCCACCATTTCCCTCGGCAGTGTCATCAGAGACAGTCTCATCATTCTGATTCATATATACAGTATTTCTCACACATTTCATACATAATTCCATAATTTTCTTTTTGTTTAAATCTTTTTATTAAGGTGAATAATCCAACAGATATTGTTACATACCAAGATTCAGTTATAAACAAAAATAAACATAACAAACCGCAAAATAATAATGAACATACATACACCACAAACATAAGGAACAAAACCACAAACATAAGGAACAAACATAATTCCATAATTTTCTTTTGATTCTGTAAAGCTCCTATGCGACAATGACCACTGTTAAAAGCACAATACAAATACAAAGGAATTGAATATTCCAGCTAACTAAGACTCAAATTAACAGTGATAAGATTTTTGTTTTCATTTGCATTAAAAAAAAGTTCATACGGCAAAATCTGATATATATATCAATCAAAGCAATCAATCAATCTTAGCTGATTTTATTGATCTGAAATCTGGGTGATTAAGTTGCTGTCGCCAGTAAGTGTACAGTATGTGCCCACCTGTGTAATTTAGGATATTCCACCTCTCGGTCAGATGTATCAATAACTGAAGATAAACCTTTGCAGCATTATACTCATGTATTCATTGTCCATCAGCACGCAGTAGACAAAGTAACCTGAAAGAAGGCCATTATTTTAATAATGATCAATGGCGCCCTCTAGTGAATGGCTCAATTGTTCTGTCGTAAATGCCGATGAAAATCAAGGGTTAATGTTCTAACCGTGGAGTCCAAATCAGATCACGTGACCGTTTGTGTCGGCAAAATAATTTTCCGAAGAGTCCCTACTGATGATTGTACCCTTAAAAGAAAAATAAGCTAAATACATTTCATGGGCCCACTGAGTACATATTTATTTTATGACCATAATCTTCAAATGTAAGTCTACTTAAATAAGTGTGTAAACATTTTATGGTTATCTTTTTTTGAAGCCACATAGCATTATATTCCACAAAAACGTTTTTGTTGTAATTTTAGTTTACAGAGTTTGAATTAATCCCCATCACATTCAAGTAGCCAGTCAAACCATTAATGTCTGTTAAAACTCATGCATAAAAGCAACACCTCTGGTAAACACACCTTTCCACCACTGTGACAAATAATCGTTGGCAGGATAGCTTAGCGGTTAGCATGGTCTCCTTACACCTCCGGGTTCAAAGTTCGATTCCCGCCTCGGGTCCGTGTGCATGTTCTCCTCGTACTTGCTGGGTTTCTTTCAGGTACTTTGGTTTCCTCCCACAGTCCAAAGACATGAAGAACGGGGAAAAGACCAGGAAGGCTGAAGCCCTTTAAATTACCCATTAAATTATTCTTTACGGTTGTGCTGAGCTGAAAAGCATCTCAGCCTGCACAATACATCAAACATAGAGGTGGAGCAGAATCATCAGGTTTCATGCTTTTGCGCCAAGAAGACGAATCTGAGGCTGGACTCACTGGACATTTGAAAGTTGGTTTAAAAAAAAAGAAAGGAGGCCTGTTTTCCAAAAACCCAAGTGTATACAGGGTGTGTGAAAATTAACTAGCCAAATATGTAATGGCTGTAGAACTTGTATTAACACTGGAATCATGATGAAAACATGACTCTCCTCATTTTACTCTTGCTGTGCATGCATGGTTAGAGCAACATTTTCCAGGACGTTGGCTGGGATGACGCAGAGCATATAAACGACCTCCAAGAAGTCGGGATCTTACTCCATGTGAATTTTACCTGTGGGGTTAAGCAAAAGAGGAGGTGTGCAGGAATAAGCCTCACATACTGGAGGAATTGGAGGCACAGATTCAGGAGTTTCTCAGCAATATCCCAAATGACTTTCTTCAGAAGATTGTGCATTCCACCCTCAGCCATTTGAGGAATCTGGTTGATTCCACCGGTGCCTATGTTGAAATTTACAGATTTGCTTTCATTTGCATATATAATAAAGTACATGTTTAGGTTCGCCTTGCTAGTACTGGGTTTGACCCCCTTTTGCCTTAAAACCTCTGCCTTAATATATCTTCATGACATATATTTAACAAGGTGCTGGAAACATTCCTTAGAGATTTTATGAACTCATTGTCATGTTCAAGTAGGTCATTTGACCTGATTAGGCATGATATCCTGCTGTAATTAGTCATTAAAAGGTGGGTAGTTATAAAGTAACACAGTGGACATGTGGATCTTTTTTTTTCAGCAAATCGTTTTGACCATGTCTACATGCGTAAATAAGTAGTTGAAGAATTGTACCTAATGAAGCAGCCAGTGAGTGTAGTTTCAAATTTGATATATTTAACATACTAAAATGTTGCAATTTAACCTAAAACCATAAAGATATATTTTTTTCTATCTAAAATCACAAAAAATAAAGAAGCTACCAGAAGCATTTCATGTACTACTGTAAGTACATCACTAAGAATTACCTCTAGGCTTTAGCTGCCATTAAAAAAAAGTGAGTACTATGGTATCCAGCCATAAATTTTTATGAATGGCCGTCGTAAGACAACAAGTTCATGTAGAGTACATGTTATATAAGCACATTTGTTATGCTTTATGTGTTATGTAACAATTTTATGAGATGCGTAACTATTCTTTTACTAACTCTGCTGCTCTTGGCAACATGACCACACACATTCATAAACACTCTTAACAACACACTCGTAAATACTATCATGTTTTCTACCTTGGATATGTGTCAAAAGGTGTACATGATTACAGGAACTTAGCTGGGAATTATTGCCACATCCCCAGTCCTGACCGAACTGTGTTCTGGTATGATTGCTCAATCTGCACAATGATTGTGTCTGCACAGTCAAATTCTTGGTTTGCCTTGAGCACCCCTCGCACATATGGATCCTGACAAGTGTAGATGTTAATAAAGAAACACTAATAATGATTACAATAAAACACTGAAAGAAATAAAAACACAGACTTAACTCCCAGAGGTTAGTTTTTAAATGCATATTTACAGCATCATAGAGATGCACTTTCTCCATCATAAAAATCCACATGCTTGTACAAAGTATCAGGCAAACAGTCACTCATACAGTTACTGAGAAACATTTACAGTTCATCTAATGTTAATACATGATTTTTATAGCAAGGTACAATACAGTCTTTGGAATTCAACTCATATTGAATGATAACTGATGCAATTAGCAATAATTTAACAAATGTGCAATAAATTAAATAAATACAACATGTGCGTGCATGCACAAAGTCTCTCACACGCACAATCACTGCTTTCTAACAGAGAGACGTCTGGAAACTGGATCTCTAACAAGGAACCTCTCCAATGACACTTGATTCTGCTTTACGCGCACACACACACACATGGTCACAATGTTATAATAAACAGTACACGCGCACATGGATGTTGACCATACAAGTGGCGAGACTGAGCATGGGAGATGAGTACCCACAATGCTGCAGCTTGGCAGACAAAGCGCACGCATACTACTTGTTTGTCAAGATCTTGCTCATTTATCAAGTTATAATTTATTTTAAAAGATTGTGCCAGCTCCAATAAACAAAGGCCAGCCCTGCAAGGATCTTGAGGCATCCAGAGATGGACCATTTCCAGCTGGATTCTGCTTCATGATGGTTTGGATCTACAGTACACATGTTGCTCCTGAGCTCCCAGTGATCCAGACACACCGGATCAGAATATACACCACTATAATTCCCAGTGTTGATTTAACATTTTCAGTCCGACTGGACTCATATAAACACTGCTGGATGTTAATTTAACACTCCAAGTGTTATTTCAACACTTCTTTTTCAATTTGCTTTGTAGGCTTTATTAAGGATTTTAATAAGTGTGGTGCAACACCTGAGGTTTTCTGGAGCAACTTAAGATAAAAGGTTTTTTGAAGTGGGCAGCACTGAGTGGTTTCTGCATGTTCTCCCATGTCTGCTTGGTTTTTTTGTGCCCGTTCTGAGATCATAATAATTATTTATTGGCAGCACCTAATTTGCGTGTGACTGGGACACCATCCAGGGTGCGCTCCTGAATTATACCCAATAACATTGTGAAACAGCTCTGTATAATGTAGTGATACCTAGATATACAGTCCTTAATTACACTAGTGTTAAAATGCTTGTTTTTAATTCCTTTCTAATTAAATACAATGATTTTAATCACAAATTACATTATGTATAAAAAAAAAAAAACCTGGAATAAAACTCTTTAAAATGTTCACATGAATTTGAGTCTTTTTTGTATTTGGTGCTTTTTTTTTGCTTTGATCATAGTTTGCAGTTGTGCTGGCATGCACTCCAGGTTGGCATGTGTGCAAAGCTTATATCTGTTTTAGCTCAAATCCATCATAGGGTAATTTGAGCATATGCTTTAATCAAAAAGATTATACATGCGGAAAATCTGCACAAAACATATAAGATGGTCAAAATCACACATTTGCATGCATTTAAAAGGACAAGGACATAAGTTTAAAGGCTGGGTATCTTGATGGTATCCAAGCAATAGTGAAACGCTGGGATAAATGCATTAGTGCAGCAGGGTATTATATAGAGAAATAAAGGTAGATTATTCTTCACAATATAACTCAAGCATATGCAGGCATTGTAGTCCACCCACTGGCATGGTTTTAGGAAATAGAAGAAAACCAAACAACCTACAAACCCTTACAGATTAATTCAAATACATGTGAAAGATTATGCAGTTAGTTTCCCAAGATCAGAATCCAAACCAGAGGCCCTATGCTACTTTTGCTACTTACTGCACCACCATGCAGTAATATTAAACCATGATCAAAAATATTAAAACCAGATTTTAACAACTGGAAATATATTGAACTTACATGAATTTTAGGATATTTATTCAAATAGTTTGATTATGCAACTAATTCACCTCAATGTATAATAATTATATATATATATATATATATATATATAGGTCTTCTGTTTGCCAACCTATAATCAAATTATAGGAACTTAAATACACAATGTGCCATTGCGGACTCTACTATGGGTTTATGGCTATAAACGTCAACGTTCTAGACTTTAGCCGGGTCATGCACCCACACACACAGCCCACTAAAGAGGTCGAAGGGAGCACAGCCTTGGGCACCTAGCGCTGACGCTGCACATCAGCCATGAACACGCCATTAACATGTAATACTTAGAAGTTCACTCACTCCAGTGTCCTCGCTGCACTCCATGAAGCTGAAACACGCCGGTAGAATGTTCCATAAGGCACTGTTCACTGTTCTATGCACACATGAGCACACATTCTTCAAACATGGAAGGTCAGTGCTTGGTAAAGTCGCTTCATTAAAAAAAAAAAAAAAAAAGGACAGTAGACATCACAGCTCTGTTTAATAGTAAATATTATTTTTTTGTTTTGTTTTGTTTGTTTATTTGTTTGTCTTGTTTTTTTTGTTTTTTTTTGCCAGGCTTGATGTGATAATGATCCCCAAAGTATAATTCAACACTGAAATTGTTGTGAGACACAAAATCTATATAGACAATTCAGTTACCAGGTTTGAACCCAATTGAAAAACCTTTTATTTTGAACTGAAGAAGTTTTTCTGTATGCAACAATAACTAAATATAAATGAGCTTGAAATGTTCTGCCCAAGTGGTCCAGGTTCCTCTACATGTCATGTAGCATTTCCCCACCCATTACAGTGGAGACCTTATCAAAGCCCCTAGCTGTAAGCTCAAATTATCAATAATTGTTGATAATTGTTGAAAACTCAAGAAAAGTGGAAAATGCTTTTCTCAAATGTTATCAACATGAACACAGTTGTCCTACTCCTGAAGTTTAGATTTGATAATATGCATGCACATATTTTTTTCCTTCTCTCTGTTGTATATTTTGCCTTTTGTTTGTTGTCTGAAAATGTATTCTATATAATGTAGACCTTCTATATAATGATATACTGTCTTTCCTTCTAGACTGAAAAACTGAATAAAAACACCCACTTTGTAGAACCAATCAGATTTCAGTTGAATCATGAATCACACCTCAAATCTCTCTGTGCTTTCTGTTTGGCTTGGACTACTAGCCTGTCATCAAAGGTGGACATGGTAATAAGTCCGGGTCAACAAGAAATGAAAAGTAATAAAAGGAGAACAACAAAGATGAGCATATTTACATATGGTTTAGGGCTAAAACCTTTAATTGAAAACAGCTGAAAACATAGAAAAATGATCAGAAAGTGAGATAAGAGAGACAGATGGAGAGAGAAAGGAGGTGGGTTTTGTCCGGAGGGAGGAGGTGGTATGGGTATTTGTTTGTCAGAGGTTATACAGTGCATGTTTTTGTCCTGTGATTATTCACTGTGGTTGTGTAGGAGTGGGATGCTGGGGTTTAGAGTTCATAACACATAATGTCCCTTTGAACCTGACTTTTGGTCCTTATCCAGAAAAAAAAACTCCCCATAGTCCCTCCTCTTAAAACACTTAGCTTATAACATCCACACGCACACACGTTATCTCTGATTTCATATAGTACCTGTGTGAGAGATAAATTCAGGGACCTTCAAATAGTGTAATAAAAACATAAAATTCCGACCAAAGGTGCCAAGAACAATTAGTAACCTATTTATAAAGTTTTCTGTTAACCATATTCATACCACATGTATGATGTGCAACAATCACAAACATGTGCAGTCCTGATCTGTGTGTGTCTACCTCTGCAACATCCAGGACCCCATGAGTGTAGCAACCTGTTGTGTCCAAATGTTCAAGCACACTGACCTCGTTGCCATATCAATACAACCTTGGCACAGTCAATGGCACCACAAGCAGACAGATGTTGTAATGCTGCATTTTATATGGCAATATTGAGCTTGGATTTGCAAACAGCCTACAATGGAAGCCATCCAACAGTGTGCAGACATTGCCAGACATTTATTTGTTGATTGGAACATTTCGGCCAACACTGGAGATCAAATAGATGGCTCTTTACCTGTTTGGACCTGCTTATGGATGCACTTGTTTTGCCCCAGTCTCTGTTTTCTTCACCAATGAGGCCCCAGATTGCTCAAGCTTTTGACGTGTGTATTTACGAGTAGATTGTGCAACCACAAATTCTTCTGCTTCGTAAAAAGAAAAACCCACAGGAAGTTTTTTTCCATTGCACACCAAATCATATACTGTTACTGGATGAAAGGGTGTTCCAAAGGAATTCCCCTTAATAGAGCTTTGTTAATAGAGCAATTTTAGAGTGCCCTAGAAAGTTTCTATGTTTCCTTTCAGCTAGATGTGGCGGAACATTTTCAGTTTTAAATTGAGGTACATATAAGTGCATACTGGTAGATTTTGGTCGGTATATATTTTACTGCTCTACACATTGGCCGAGAAATTTCTCACCCAAAATGCAAGTACAATGTAAATAATCCACAACCCTTGCCAAATTCTACAACACTTGTTTGATGGTTAGCCATATGGCTAGTTCTGCTTAGCCATGCAGCTATTTCTGGGGAAAGAAAAGGACTCACAATATCAGATTCATGCTGAAAAATGTGTTTCTGCTTCCTTCTTTTCCTGCATAGCCAATGCTGTTTGTTTATGGCCTGACCTTTGCATGAATACTGTCTGTGATTTTGAATTATGTTTGTGCACTGCTTGACAAGTATAATTAAACCTGTACCTCAATCATCCTCTGCATTTGTCACAGGAAGTAATTACAGGAAAGATAAGATCAGATAAGAATTCAACACTCACAACACATAACTCGTATAGTATTAAAATCCCAAGGTGCGTATTTTTCCCTTTTGTCATATCAGACAACATTGTGCGCAATTTAACCTGTTGAAAAAATAAATGGATGCAATTGTCTTTTGAATGTGTTTTAATCATGTTAATAATTAAATAATGTAATAACAAAATGTAAAACATATAAAAAAATGTAATAATTCATTATAGTCTAATAATTTATTATTGAAATAAATAATTCCAGAAATCAACTTCATAAACCGAGATATATGTTAATACATATCATACATACATATTTTTTTGCACCAGTTCAACAGTTGGCTTAGTTCATTTAACTCTCTTACCAAACTATGTGGTAAAGTGTAGAATTCATTAACATCTATCTCAAAGGTTGTTAAATTATCTTAATAACACTTTCACAACCAGACTAAAAGGGAAAAGCAGAGACTGTTTTATGCTTTAACTGATAATTAGGATAGTAACAAGTAACAAACCCGCCTGACCCAGGGTTATAGAGTGCACCAAGGTTTCCTGAACCTGTCACTCTTTCCTCATGTCATCCCTGTCATCATGACATATCTTATGGTACATACAAGATATTCTAACCTTTAAATAATTAACAATTGGTATTTTTACAGGAACATTTTGACAAACATTTCCCACATTACAAATAAACAATTTATTACAATGACAATATGATGAATTCTTTGATTGCAAAGTTGTATAGTAATTTTTAAGGTTAAATAATGTGGTTTTTTGACAAACTGTAGGATTGATTTCCAGTTAGTGCCCAAGTAGACTGTTTTATAGTACTAGTAAGATATTGTATAGTGCACCTCCAAGGTCAAGAGTTTAATTCCCACCTCAGGTCTGCATGCGTAGTGTTTGCTTTGTGAGTTTATTCTGGGTACTCCGGTTTCCTCCCACATTCAAGACATGCAGATTATGCTAAGTAGTGTTTTCAAATTGCCTGTAATGCGAGAGTAAGTGTGTGTGCTTGTGCCCTGCAATAGATTGGCTCCCTGTCTAGGGCGTACTCAGCCTAATGCTTTGAGTCTGCTGAGATGGGCCTCCTGCGACCCTGTACAGTATAAAGCAGTATAGAGTGCATGAAAATTAAGCTTACTGAACTAGGAATCTAAAAATATACATAACTCAATTCCTGCAAAATAGGACTTAATACCTGATTTCATTTGATTAAATCACAAATATATAAACTAAACATTACTCATGGCAAAATTTGCATTAAACTGGGACACTGTTATATTATATATTATATATTAGTACTAAAAAGTATACAAAAGAATTAAAGACAAAAGTGAGATTTAAGAGTAATTTTTTTTTTATGCAGTGAAATTATTATACAGCAATTAATATTTAGAAGGAAGTCATTTATTCTTCAAAATCTGCTGGATCCCTCAAAAAGATGTCTGCAGTACTCTGGTCGCACTTGTTCAATCCATGCCTAGCTGACCTGCCTCATGCCATGCTTTATTGCTTCCTGAATATCTTATACAAAAGATGATATCTTGACTACTATTGTTAAAATAAAGTGAATTTACCCATTTTGTGCACAAGAAGAACTAATACATTGTACATGTTGTCTTAATATTTTTAGCCTACACTGCATTTTCAAGCATCTTGTAAACCTTATTAATTTCCCTTGGCAAAAATGAACTATGCTATGATCATCATGCTCAGAACATAGTGTTAGGGGCATGTACTCTGTTGGCCAGATGTCCAGCACACCCTTGTCAGAATATTTGTTGGCAGAGCAGTCACATGGTATGATCAGATTTTAAATGTTGGCTAAGGGTATAATCCATTAACTCTTAAAATGCACTGCTTCCCATTTAGCTTTTGTGAAGAATACCATGTATATGAGACAAGGCATTAATCAGCTTTGGCAAATAGTTGTGACACATTTTAGTTTTCTGCTGTGTTTTGGTAAATGTCCTAATGTTGAAACAGTAACTTCAGCTACAGCTCCTCATTAGAATGCCAAGCAGAGAAGAAGAAAAGTAGCTGATTTGTCATGCTATTATTGATTGCACCCGTTGAACTATTGGCTGAGTTCATTTAAACCTCTTACCAAACTATGTGGTAAAGTGTAGGTTTATGAGTTCATCCACATCTAGCTCAAAGGTTGTTAAATTATCATGATAATATCACTTTCACAAACAGACTAATAGGCAAAAGCAGAGCCAGTTTTATGCTTCAGCAGATAATAGTTAGGATGCTTGTATGTACAAGAGTGTAATAACCAGGGAAACTTCAGATTATCCCCCCTCCCCTAAATTGTACGCAACAGACTGGTCTGACCCAGGGTTATAGAGTGCACCGAGATTTCCTGAACCTGTCAAGCTTAGACAATACATACAATATATTTAATTTTTAAATAAAGACTTGTATGATGAAAACAATTGCTGTAATCTTTAGAGAAAAATGTGATAATCATTTCCTGCATTACAAATAAATATATATTACAATAACATTACAATGCATTCTTTGATTGAATGAATATGCAATTTGTGTTGCACATGCTTCTGACATGATCTGGCCAAAGTTACTACACTATAAATATTTTATGATAATTTTAATGATGATTCCCAATGCACAAATGAGGGAAATCAGCCACCCCCAAATATACTGAAATCCACCAACCAGGATTCAAGCTAATAAAAAAGCCCTTTGAAGTGTATCAAGAGCACTATTAAAGCAGGATTCAAAGTAAATGATAACCTAGAGTATTTTTCAAAGATATTTGAGATATGATTTATAGTTAGTGTATTACATAAATGGCTGACATAATGCACTAAAATTTATTCATTCCAGTCTTTAAGTGTATCTACAGTAAACTGTAGGTGAGCTGAAAAAGTTTAAAGAATGTTAGCAGCCATTGTCGTGTTATTTAAATTGTGGGATGTGTGTATGTGCGCATCTAAGCATCTATGTACTCTCAATAATCCAGACCATCTGATGTTAGTTTTAGTATGTGTACACTTTAGTATCTGTTTGTCTCAATCATTACTGCTTACTGCAAATTCAGACAGATCAATGATTGGGTTGATGAGGAGAAGGAAAGAGCCAGATATAAGCAATTATAAGCAAATCTTCTCAAAGGACAATACTATAGAAATTAAACTTGGATATATGTTGGAGTTGTCAGTGGGCAGTTTGTATATCAGTATAGATTTACTAACTGAAAATAACTCAACATACAGCCATCATTGTCAAAATAGCCGACAACAAAAGTGAGTACACCCTAAGTGATAACAGCTGACCATCTTTAACCATGCAAAGTCACATGTCGTTTTTATCCTGTTCATGTGTTTGTCAGTGGTCAAGTATGTCTCCAGACCTGAACCCCATTGAGCACCTATGAGTCATCCTCAAGCGGAAGGTGGCAAAGCGCCATGTGTCTGTCCTCCAGCAGTGCCGTGATATCATTATGGAGGAGGGAAAGAGGTTCCCAGAAACAGTTTGCTCAGCTCTAGTGAATTTCAAGTCCAGGAGGTGGAAGATAACAACGGTGCTCACACAAAATATTGACACTTTGGACACAGTTTTGACATGTCCACTTACAGTGTACTCATTTTTGTAGCCAGTTATTTAGACAAAAATTCTGCATGTTGTTAGAGGACAGTAAATTTGTACTTCTATACAAGCTGCACACCAACTTCTATAGTATTGTCTACTATACTTCATTATTAATAATGAAGTGGATGCTGAAATGTGAGGGGCGTATTTTACTCATGTATAAAAGAGAATTCAAGGGACTAAACAACTGTGTAGCCTTAAGAAAAACACTTATGGTTGAAGCTGTTCAGGGGAAAAAGGCGGATCATTTTAAAAAGATCATGTCTCATGAATACAGATTTACAATGTTCCAGAGTAATGGGAGCATCAGGGTAAGAGAAATGGTGGAGAAAGTGATGCACCCATCATGCCTAATGCCTACCTGAATATACATGTTGTTCCATGTGTATGTGGTTTCCCCCTGATTGCACAGGGATATTCCAATCTTTGCGTGGTTTCCTCCTGATAGTGATACGCCTTGTTGTATGGCTCTACAGAGGATTTGACAAGCACATTTCTTTTAACTTTAAATCTAGGTAAGTACTAAAGACCAAAAAAAAAAAAAGACTAAAATTTCAAAGCATAATGCTTATAAAATAATAAAATGCTGGTATTCTCAAAAATAAACAACAACACCATAAAAAAATCTTACATTTTATTTTAAATTTTAGCTTTTATATTTTGATATTATATACATTTTTACTAAAATTAAGTATGAAATATTTAAATGTTTATTTGATTAATTTTGATATTATATAAATTTTTACTAAAATTAAGTATGCACTATTTAAGTGTTTATTTGATTCATTTAACTTTTTTTTTTCTTTACCATTTTTTTTATCACTGTTTATTTATTCTCAAATTACCCATTTTACTTGAGTGGAAATTCTGTATGTTATTTTTTCAAGTACCTGCAATACATTATCTCATAATGAGCATTTTCTGAGTAACTGTACTGAATGTGCCAATTGTTGTTCTCAAATTTGCTATTTGTTCATAGGTGTCTAATATGTTTATAGGTGATATGTATGTGTTTGTATGTCAGGTTGACAGTGAACTCAGTGACTCTGTCAATCAGCTACAGCAAGCATGCACTCGTTCACTTTTCCAGTTTGAACCTTCAGAAAGGGTAAATCACAATGGTAACCTTATGGTATGGGCAAAGGTTGCTTTTAGCCATTGAAGGTAAAAAAAAAAAAAAGTAAAATAAAACTCTTTAATATGAAAAGCAACATTAAGATATTTCAGTATGGAGGTTCCAGTTCCACTATACACAATACAGAGGGAAATTAAAGCAAAAAAAGGAAAGTATCACATATTGAACACATAAAAATGGTAAAAACTGTCAAACCCAAACATGACTTGTTATATCATTCTTTTCATAATTTATTACATATATGAAGCCCAAAAAAGTCTTTTGCTTTCATTTTTATCAATAGTCCAACATGGTTTACATCATACCCTTACAATTGATAATTTATAAAACACTGGGCTTGTTTTTCATTTAGAAGGCTTGTTGACTTTATCCGGTCAAAAAAAAAAAAACAGTTTCACTTTAAATAAGAAACTTTTTAAGAGCTTGTAATCAATAATATGTTTAATTGTCTAATCAATAATACGTTTTAGTTGGCCACAATTATTTTAACATGAACTGATGGAGTGAGTAGCTTCCCATTTGCATGCTACTTATTTGCATGCAATTGAGTTTTAAATTGTCCAACACATTATATAAAGCTAGAAGTATAACAGAGAAAAAACAGGAATCTGATGTTTGATGAAAACGTAACCTGAAACTCTTGGTAGGCTGATAACTGCATGACTGTGTATTCATATATATATTACACAAATACACACACACACACACACACACACACACACACACACACACACACACACACACACACACACACACACACACAAACAGTATACACCTATCATCTACAACATTAAGACCCAAGGGTCACCCATGCCCATTGGGACCAAAAGCTAGTCTGCCTGCTAGACAGAAAAAGCCAAGGCAGCACAAATTGGAAAAAATGTCAACGTTGTCCATGATAGAAAGACACTACAGCACCCAGTGCACAACAGCCCGCAGGGTATAAGGAACAGCCGGGAAAAAAGTGCAGGTTTAAATAACATAAACGGCTCTAAATATAGTTAGGTATGAAATAATGAAGTTATGCCATTATACTTTTCATGGCTATTTGTAAAACAATGAATTCAGGTAATGTTCTTAAATGACTATAATATTAATATAAATATTTGATTAAGAAATTATTTAACATGTTCATACAGGTTGGTATGTATCCATACATACATATAATTGATACATGTAAGTTTGACAACAAACTTAGTGACCCTGTGTCAATCAGCAACAGCAAGCTTGAGTAATGGTTCAGTACTCTTGTGCATGCACTCATTCACTCTTTCGCAGATTGAAAGCCTCTGAAGCTTTAATACTTAAACCTTCTGAGAGGTAACTAGTCTGCAGCTTTACTATACAAATATTAGACTGTTGTGTATGACATGAGATCAGCAGTTCTGACCCAACAACCGTGCCCCGCTAAGGTCACAGAGACCACACTTTTTCTTAATTCTGCTGATTGATTTGAACTTTACTAAAGCTCCATGTCTGCATCTAGCAATGCTCTGCGGTCATATGATTGGCTGATTTAGATTACTGCAATAATAAAAATTATATCCCACTAGCCTTTATGTTATCTGATCGCATCCTCACAAAAACAATATTTTTCTTTTTTTAAAAAATATTTTAAAAAACTGGGGTATGAAATTCACTCATTCTGATGCAAGGATAAATCAGTGAAGAAGGTGCCATAGACACCTATAGTACAGACACAATGTAAACTATTCAATATGATATTATCAGCAAAATAGTTGAACAATAAGAGACTGATTGTCCTTACCAATTTGAAAGAATTCATTTGGTTATAAGCACTGATTAGATTTTGGTATTGACTCATACGGGATCAAGATCATTGCAAGATCTAATGTCAATTTTGGTTTTCATCCATTCGATAATTAATTCATCAATGCATATAAATGTTCACTTATAAGCCCCTAAAAGATATACCATGATTCATACATGCAAATATTACAAGTATTCACACTTCGCACTGTTGTGGGAATTTTGGGGCCATGGTCTTATACTTTTGCTCAGCTGATGACCTGTTTGAGCTTAAATGCAGTTTCAATGCATTGCCTACGCTCTATGTTTTGTTTCTTACTCTTGTTTCTTTTTTCGGCATTTTGAAGATGCCAACCTGGTTACGATCCACCAGCGCGAAATGCGAATATTTGGAATGTTTCCCCCGGTCTTGAGATTTTGTTCAGCAGTATATATAAATTCACCAATTCTTGAATTATCCTAAAGTAATGTAATGGTTTCACCAAATTGCCAAATATTTAAAACGCGTTCTCGGTCGTTTTTTTTTTTTTTTTTTTAACGAAATGCAGATACATACTTCTTTAAAATATAATCGAAACAATTTCCTTGAACATGTAGGCTTCGAGAGTAAAACCGTGAAGATTTCAAAACTGCGCCAACTTTGATGTTGCAGACTTTTTATTAGTAATAATTCTCATTTGCGCTACGGCAATTTGGGAACACAAGAATTTTACGTTAAGATGAAACCAAAGCCCGAAACTAAAGAAAATAACTCAATATGTAATTTCTCAGTTTCAGAGTAATTTACAATTTCAGAGTAAACAGTTCCTTTATGAAATAAAAATAATACGACATGCTCCTTTTGATTAGGATAGGATAGGACGCTTTTCATTCATTTTTCTTTATTCGTTTCTCTCTGCAAGCCAGTCCGTCTGCAACACACCTCTGAGCTCAGGAGAATGGGTCAAAGAACAGCCAGCACACAGATGATTTCTCTTTTACCAGTCTAAATTTTATTCGATAAACACACACATATATAGTAGTTACACACCCTCCTGTGCGGGCAAAGCACAGGACAGGAGAATTATCAAGGACAGAAATGAGTAAATATTATGAGAGTTTGCTATGCAGTTTACCAAAATAAAAAGCTGAGAAGGCCGAAGAAAAACTAAAGAAAGCCGGAGAAATAGGAACGGAGTATGCTGTTGACTTCTTGACGCCGTTTTCGTCCTCGCACTCAGCAAATATCCTTCTCACATGAGGACAGAGACAGAGTGCCCCGTCCAACAGAAAATATCACAAATAACCAAGAGATCATGGATGTCAGCAATTTTCCCTTATGATGAGTAATAAGTGATTAAAATGAGATTAAATGGAACAAGAGACAGTGTCGTAATTCAAGACATCTTTAAACAAATAATAATTCAAAAGGAGATTGAAGTGCATGACTAAATCTGGTTTGAAGTGATTCAATACAGTAGAGCACAGTATAATGTAGTATATACTTCTATATCATTTTCCCCTTACATTCCCCTCTTTTATCCTTAAATCTTTACGGATCAATTTATACACGAGAACTAAACTCTAAATGTAAAATACATAGATGGTGCTGGAGGGGGAACTGGAGGGACAGGAATATACCCTTGCATGAAGCGATACATAAGTGACTGAAAACATCTCAAGATACATGGGCCACAAAAGAAAATCCACAAGAACACACACATTACTGGAACCACTAAAGACACATACGGGGCCCACTGGCCAAAAAGAGTCAACCACAAACCCCAACCCACTTGTCCCTTTTCATCATCATGCAACTGCTCTGCTACCCGCTGCATTTCTTCCAGAGCGGTGGTTATCTGTCCGTGTTCGTCGTCGACATTTTTACACCTTCAAAAAGTTTATATTATATTTAATGACTAGAGAGCTTCTGTTGAAATTCAAAAACTGCGCCAATATATACGAATTCTCTCTCTCTCTCTCTCTCTCTCTCTCTCTCTCTCTCTCTCTCTCTCTCTCTCTCTCTCTCTCTCTCTCTCTCTCTCTCTCTCTCTCTCACACACACACACACACACACACACACACGTAAAAAATAAGTAATAGTAAATATATTATGTTGGTCATAATTAAGAGGTTCAGAATTCCCAAATTCCTGTTATGTGCACCCAAGTTTGGGTCAGTTTTATTTTTCGGCGCATGGACCACATTTGCGATGGTTAATTAGGATAGGATGCAAATTAAACTCTACATTGATGTGTACAAATACACTCACACACACACATACATAGACAGGTGATGACACAGGGGCACAGAGTAGACTATGACAAATATTTGCGCAAACCGATGGTCGCATATTTACATAGCGAGCAGATAAGGTTGCACTAATCGCAGGAGCCAAAGCGCATCAAGCGAACCGCGTCACCTTCCGTGTGTTTATTTGTATAACAGAGGGCAAGGGCACTTCCTCAGTCCATGCGGGGTCATTCGGTGCCCGCAACGTAAACCCTTAAATGAGTAGATGGCTCGTGATCTCTCTCTCTCTCTCCCCCTCTTTTTTTTTTTTGTCCATGCCCTGTTCCTGATTGGTTCCCCGCCTAACACTAACAAATACTACTAGTATATATATATTGTAACACGAGTCACGAATTTAAGACAAAAGCAGCTCAAGAACAGCTTTACACACGAAGAAAAGTAAAGGAGAGAAAGCAGAGATGAGAGCACAGATTCAAAAAGCCCCAGCGCAGATCCTCGAGGTGCTGAAGAAGAAGAAGTTGGTCGGGCTGCAACACTGCAAGCCAACATCCTCGGTGTGTGTGCTGGACGTGAAGGATGCTGGTGCGCCTTGCACAGAACACACTTTCCAGTCCATCCCAGGCCCAACCAACTGGCCCCTGCTGGGGAACCTCATTGACATCCTGCGCAGAGGAGGCTTACAAAAACAACACCAGACACTGGTACAGTACCTATTAATATTATTTGAATAGTATTAGTTTTATGTATTAATTTGTTAATCACTTAAATTATTATTATTATTATTATTATTATTATTATTATTAAATAGGCGTTTAAATACAAACTCGTTTTATATTATTATTATTATTATTATTATTATTATTATTATTATTATTATTATTATATAGTCGTTTTAATATTTTTTATGTGTTGTTATTTCTTTAAATACTTTAGATGGATTACCATAAGAAATTTGGCAAAATCTTTAAAATGAAAATAGGCTCGTTTGAATCAGTGAACATTGGCGCGCCTTGCTTGCTGGAAGCCTTGTACAGGAAGGAGGGGAGTTATCCGCAGAGACTGGAAATTAAACCATGGAAGGCATACAGAGACCTGCGAGATGAGGCTTATGGACTTCTCATCTTGTAAATATTTTTTTTCCCTCAGTATTCCAATATTATGTTAGTAGATATCATTGTTGAATCGACATTGAATTTATTCGTTTGTTGTATTAATTATTATTAAATCTGTCTACAGAGAAGGAAAGGACTGGCAGAGGGTCAGAAGTACATTTCAGCAGAAACTCATGAAGCCAACCGAAGTTGTGAAACTCGATGGGAAAATTAATGAGGTTGGTAGAAATGCAGTATATGCGCGGAAAACATATCCGTGGTCAGTATTTTAAACTTTCATCAATTTCAAACTTTTCTTTCATCAATTATTAATTTTTGTTTCTATATTTTTTTATTCTTCAAAGGTTTTAGCCGATTTCATTAATAGGATTGGAGATGTTAACGTGAACGGGAAGATCAGTGACTTGTATTTTGAACTCAACAAGTGGTCGTTTGAAAGTGAGTTTTTAATCATTCATATTTAACAACAAATACTTTGTGACATATTTACAGATCATCATCCACTGCACGCGTGTTTGTTTTAATTAATACGTTTTACTTTTCAATTAAATGTTTATGTATATATTAATATCAATATGTCCCCTGTTCTAGCTATTTGTTATGTTCTCTATGACAAACGATTTGGGATTTTGCAAGAACACGCCAATGAGGAGGCAACTGACTTTATCACCGCGATAAAAACGGTATGCCGGTTATCTCATAAGTACAAATGTACTTTATCTGTACATTTCAATAACACAAACACTAGGACAACCTTTTCTCAACCCGTGTTTGTCATATGTTTAGTTTGCCAGTCATTTACTCAGTTCAGTAGGGTTGCATTACATAAGTGGGTGTTACGTCACATTTGGTGTTTATGGGATCTGTAACATGACTCAGACGGAATTTATTTTCTCTGTTCGCCACTCCTATTGGTTTCTTGGTTATGGGTGACATAGCTCAGTGTCTATGTGTTAAGATGATTGTCCGTTAAAATAATCCAGGATTATACTTAATCTGTGCCAGAATTCCTGTCATGAACGTGTTTACCTATTTCATTTTCACGTGTGCAGATGTTTAACCTGTGCAGTGTTTCTTGCTTGCAGATGATGAACATGTTTGGCAGAATGATGGTAACTCCAGTCAGTCTGCACAAAAGCCTGAACACAAAGACATGGCGAGAACACACAGCTGCTTGGGACCGTATTTTTAATATAGGTACAAATTCATTATTAATACAGCACATTTCCTGCCAGGTGATGAGATATAAACTTAGTACTTTCCTTGTTGATCATGTTAGTTCACACTTTGTTCTAGTTTTAGAGTTTGTGAGTGGGAGGGGACAGAGTGAGTTGTAGTAAACTGCATGACCTAGGTGAAGTGGGAATGCAGCAAATATTTGTAGTAGTGAGAATAGGGAGCAGGCCAGGGAGAGGGAGGAGGAATACTAAACTTGTATAACTATAATACTGCTGCTGGGCTGAATTAATTCTGCGTATAATTCTAACAGTGTCTTGTTTTGGCAATAATTATTGTTGTACTTCATGGAAAATTTGATTAATTAATTGATTTATTTGTAAAATGGTTTTCCTTTTTCAGCAAAAATCTACATTGACAAGAAGCTGAAGAGCCACTCAAGTGGAGAAACTGATGGCTTCCTTAGTGATATCTACCATAACTGTCCCCTCACCAGGAAGGAGCTGTATGCCGCAATAACTGAGCTCCAGATTGGGGGTGTAGAGACAGTGAGTATGAGCATTATGAGACTTATGTTATGGCTCATGCTGAAAGTTTGTTAAATTAATATACTGTAACTCCATAAAAGGATTGATCGTCAATAAAATCAAGACAGATACAATTTAAAACATAATTATTTAAATACATTTAAGCCAAACCTTTGTATGGAATTTTCTCACCCATATTCAATTGGTTCATAAATTTAAAAGCTTTGTAATTTATTAAACCTTTATAATATTATAATTTCCACAAATAATCTGATAGAATTTTTGATCCTAAAAGTTTTATGCGTGCTTATTATTATTCACCTATCTCAAGTCCAATAAATGTATATGATTTGAGCAGTGTATGCACATTGTTGCATAAATGACACCGACTACACCGTTTATAATGACAAACTATCTTCTTTTATCTATGCAGACTGCCAACAGTGCATTATGGGCTATTTTCAACCTCTCACGGAACCCCCATGTCCAGGACAAACTACTGAAGGAGATCAGGGAAGTGGTGCCCTCTGGACAGGTTCCATGTGCTGAGCATATTAAAAGCATGCCATATCTCAAGGCATGTCTGAAGGAGTCTATGAGGTAGGACTAAACAAATATATCCAAATATATATTTATACTAAACAAATTTTCTGCAAAATTTTAAAAACTAAACAAAAAAGAAAAGTAAAATAATGGCAATAACGAAACAGGCAAAATGTATCTAATGTTTGTTTTTTGTTAAGAAAGAAGAAAATTGTAATGTAATTTTGTCTTGGTATGATTAATTTTATAAAGCTTAACTGGATCTGCAGTGTTTGTCAACATAATTTCTAAACCCAATAAATTCTGCCATTTGTTTGCATGTTTGGCTGCCACTGTCCTGTTTAGCTAAAAATATTAGATTACAGTCTAGTTTAATCTGCAAATCTACACTGCCAAAATCAAAAGCTAGGGGGGAAAACTTTGATGTCAGATTTCCCTTAAAGTTTTTATGGTAAAACTAATCCCACTAACATAATGCTTTGACAATCAACTAATGAGACAGAACAAATGGTCTTATACATTAAGCAAGGATAGTAGTTCCACAAGGCTCTAGGAATGTTGGTGTTTTGTGGGATTAACATGCTTTGATGTACTTATGACATACTTATGTATGTTTCTTTTTTCGTTCCATATGAACAGAGTGTCACCCTCTATCCCCTTTACAAGCCGAACTTTGGACAGAGATACTGTGCTCGGGGAATACAGTCTTCCTAAAGGGGTAAGAACCTTATTTCTAATGTTAGTTTTGCACTGCCATCTACGGACTGATTTCTATCATTACAATTACAGTTATTTACTTTGTTAAGGTTCATAGGAATGTGTCCATTTTATTTTAATACAATATATATATAAATATTAAATTAAACACCTTCGGGACACTTTTCATATTAAAGTATTTGTTTCAATTGCAGACCGTTTTGATGATCAACAGCCAGGCATTGGGGTCTAATGAGGAGCATTTTGACAATGGGAAGCAGTTCATGCCAGAACGGTGGCTTGAGAACAAAACCTCCATCAACCCATTTGCCCATATACCTTTTGGCATAGGCAAGAGAATGTGCATTGGTCGTCGGCTGGCTGAGCTACAGATACAGCTTGCACTTTGCTGGGTAAGATCACACTGTTGCAAATTGAGATTTTTTTTAGAACATTAGAAAATTTGAATGTGCTAACATTTACTTTATTTTTATTTTTTTTTGTACAGTTAATTCGTGATTATGAGATTGCAGCAACGGATAATGATCCAGTGGAGGCCATACATACAGGAACACTGGTGCCAAACCGAGAACTTCCTGTGGCTTTTATTCGTCGATAAGGATTTATCAATTAACAGGACTATATTCCTAGAAGAAATATAGATATACTCGCATTATTTTGGAAATGTAAAATCAGGCAAAATCTTTCATGCATTTAACATTATATGTGTTTTACTTTTTCAAAATCATGTGGAAACAAAAAACTCCATAGCCTTTGGTGATAAATATTCACAAGGCTTGATTTTGCTGCTACTCTGCTGCTATTCTGATTATTATTATTTAAGATATACCTCAAATAATGAATTTTTAGTTTTCATTGTAACTGATTAGGATAGACATAAATGTACATACAGTATGAAGTATATTTGATGTTATATTGTACTATAGTATAATTGTTTCATGGCATAGTTAGATGGCTGAATTGAGTCATTACAAATCATAATGCTCATGACATTTTACCTATAAAATTATTATTTTGTAAACTGACATTTGAAATACCATATTATCTGTATTATATGTATCAATGTATTATAACATTAGAGTATGTGTAAAATTGTGTAAACTTGGAGAGTCTGCAAATAATGGTCTTATATATGTTGTACATAGTCCTACTATTTCTATATAGCAATTACAATGCTAGCAATATATTTTTTTATGTATCTGTATGCATATTTTGGAAAACAAATGAATAAATAAAACATTATATTAAAAAAAAATAGTTTGTGAGTATATAATTCGCATTTTTTCAAACCTGTACTGTATTTGCACATGATCTGGCATTCAAAAGGGAAAAAAAGGTCCTACAATATACATTTAAAGCCAGAATAAACTAGAGCACAGTGCACCCCCCGACACACGCACACTCTTACTCCAATAATGTGGTTACTCTACGTTCATATTACTCTGTAGCGCACAGAATGAGATATGTTACTAATCTATTCAGCATGGAAAAATAATCATAAAATAATAATAATAATGCATATAGCAATATTAATAGTATAGTAATAGTAATATTAACTTTAAAATAGATTTGCTAAGAAATGTGAAAAGAAAATGGTGAGTATTAAAGACAAGAGTTCTTTCCATGAAGCTAGTGAGGTGTATCTATGAACAGCAGATAAAGACAGAGGACAATGAGAATTTCTTAAATACCTTCTTATGAGTCCTTCAACAATCCACAAAAAACATATGACATATTAATTTGAATAAATCATAATTTCCTGGCAACTTCTTACTGTGTTCCTGCTGCATTGGAGCAATTTCTGAATGGCAGCAAATTTACAGTAATTATGAGCAACAAGCACACTTTCAGAGTTTGCTAGAAGAGTTTGCGATGATGATTTCTGCCCTCAAACCACAGAAAAACTAAATGGTAGCCTTAGCAAATATGTGTAGTATTCTCAACCTCCACACTCTTCATGACACCATGGTTGTGGAAGATGTTGATTTTCAGGACCATGGATAGCAACTGTCCCAGCTCTACTAATGACTGTGACTGCTACTAAAAACATAAAACATTAAACATTTGGCAAACACCCTGATCAACAGCAACTTACAATTTTATCTCATTTTACATCTGAGCAGTTGTGGGTTAAGGGCATTGCCAACAGGGGCAACTTTTTGGTTGTGGGGTTTGAATCTGGGACCATCCAAACTGTAGACCAAGACCTTAACCACTGAGCTACTCCCGTACCTGATTGTCCCTGAAGCAGTGAGTCTGAAGCAGTAGGTAATAATGGGGGAATAGGTTACATGGATCAGTGCTAAAGGGAGACATCAACAAAGTTGGAGACATGTTCTTACTTTCAAAAATGTTACTTTAAAATGTCTGGTTTCATGTCATTGTATTCAGTTATCATGCTATTACAGGCCAGATGAAAGCATCAATGAAAGTAGTAACCCCTGCACATTCTTGACAGTAGAAGGGTTCCAGGAAAAAGAAAGGCTGTTGCTTTTAGGTCAATGGGTCACATTTTCAGTCCAGTCCCGGTATCTAACCAATTTCATAGGAATGTTTTTTTTAAATCACACAGTAACATATGAATAATTCAAGCATAAACAAAAAAATAAAGCATGAAACAGTGAGAAATCAGTGCAGATGATCACAGATGATCACACTGCTGATTAGTATACTGGTAATGCAGAATGCTGAGTGGTTGCAACAGACAAGAGGGGAATTTAGATTTCTGAGGTTGGTTTCAATTTTTTAATTGCAACATTAGACACAACCTGTCAAAGTCAAACAGTCTTTAATTAAATCATTATGGTTTAATTTGATTGAAAAAATGAGGGGTGGCTCAAGACCTTTGCCAGTTGCTGTATATGTGAAAAGAAGGCTCTTGTCATAAATTCAATAGTAGCACGAAATGCTAAATGGTTTTGACCAGTAATGCTAGTCATCTTTCGAGGTTTCAGGGGTAAAAGGAAGTGTCCACAAAATAATCGAATCAATCAATCACTCTCATTCCAGCTACAGTTCTGCACATTGTGCCACAATGTCATCAGTGATTGTCATTCTGTCTTGACTCTTTCCATATGTGCTTTAATAAATATGGTCTAGCTTGTGCATCTAGTAATGTGAAAATAGAGTAAATAAAGATTTGGTATTTTCTAAATGGTTTTTTAAAAAGGTGATCCATAATATCTTAGGTTGGTATTGACATTGTTATATATTCCACTTTGGTACAAATAACTAAATAAATAATAAAACCCTGACTAATTAGATTTGTATTAACAGTTGACAGCCCATAAAGGCATTAAAATGATTAATAATTCAGAACAACAATTTATTCTCTCATTGGGCAAATTTGCCATCCCTCAATAAATAACACCAAAAACATACAAGGATAAGCTGTTTATCTGTAAAAACACACTGGAGTTCAAGGACAATGTGTGTGTGTGAATGCTTTCTCAAATATGTGCTCTTCACTTACGGGAGGAGGGAGGGCTATCAGCTGACAATTCAATGTCATGATGTTCTGGTATTTCACAACGTTTGAACCTGTTGCTTTGAGAGAAAAATACACAAAAACATTGCCAATGATATAACATCAGCTACTGTAACTTTGGCCCTGGTTTCTCAACATTTCTTTGCCTTGGACACACACAAGTGTCATTCACCTTAGAAATGTGTGTATTCTAAGTCAAAACAATCTGCAATAAGTAAACAGTGGCTTCCAATGCAATGAAAGTCAATTTACTATTTACTATGTATTATAACTATCATACAATAGTGTTGTTTGATTTTTGCCTCAATTAAAGCCATGCAGCTTTGTCTATTTAATAAGTTAAAGATATCTTTAGATTAATACCAATATTATTATACTCATTTAAAATATCAGTCAGTTAGTTGGTAATTGTATGGTAGTCAACTTCATATACACTGTATAAACCACATAGCAAAATGTTTTAAATATTATTGCACTCGATTCGTTTTTTTTTTTTACTAGTAAAACTGATTCCACAGCAGCACTCAAAGGGCACATGCACTCTGTGACCAATGTGTCCTTTATAACCAAGCCTTGAAAAAAAAAAAAAAAAGCTGAGCTGCCTATTGGGTGAGTGCTATGCAGCAAATTGAGCAACACAGTAATATTAGTAACAGTACATGTATACAGGTATAAAACATACATATGCAAGCATTAATATTTTTAAACTATTTAAATAGAAATAAATAGCTACATGCAAACAAGAAAACAAGGATTGGGACAAAATATCTGTGTGGCCATATAAAAATCACTTATTTGTAAGACTACTCAGATCCCTTTGCTAGGGATTATAGAGTTTGGCCTTTGGAACCACGCAAAAGAGTCCTGTGGTCTGATTAGTCCTGATTTTCCCCAGTCCAGTGCGATGGGTGTGTCAGGGTAAGAAGGGAAGTACATGAAGCAGTGAACCCATCCTTCATTGTGCCCATTGTACGACCCTCCAGGCAGTGGTCGGCTGAATAACATTATGTTTGTGTAACATTATCATTATACCATCAATAGATTATTTTCCATGATGATATGGACATATTAGTAAGTATAATATTATAAGTAAAAATACCAAGACCTATTTGAAATTCAATTGTGAAAGAATGAGTATAGGTGCATGAGGAATCATTTTGACACATGAATTGGCCACCACAGAGTCCTAACCTTAACTGGCCACTGGCCAAGATCTTGGTCAAAACTTAATGAAACTCTGGATCAAAATAAAAGGTGTGATTCAATTTTCAATTAATTTTTTTTTCTATAGTGCTTTTAACAATGGTCATTGTCTCAAAGCAGCTACACAAAATGAAAAGAAAATTTATGGAAGTGTGTACTTGGGAGACAAATATGTCTAATGAGATCTAGATAATGAACCAGACTCAACAGGGAACCCATCCTCATTTGGGTGATAGATACAGATGATACAGAAATTATATAACGTTGTGTGTGTTATGCAGCTGAAAGTTCGATATAGCAGTTCTTTAAATTAACACGAAGTCCAGTTCAGCACAGGGATGAGTCAGCAGGTGCAGAGGGCAGATGGGGTCTGGGAGATCAGGAGCAGCATCTGTAGTTTAAACCAACATGAAGCAGAATCCAGCTGAAGCGGGTCCTTGTCTGGATGCATCAGGATTGTTCACTGGAGCTGGAGCTGGGAAAATCACCAGATGCCCCAGGATGGGTAGAGAAAGGAAGAACAGGTGGAAAGAATTAGCGTAGTTGCCATTCAGGATAGATGTACTGGAGTATGAGGTATTCATTATGAGGATGAATTACGTATATGCCAGATTAAAGAGATGCATCTTGAGTCTACTTTTAAACTGGGAAACTGTGTCTGAGGCCCGAACACTGTCAGGAAGTCTATTTCAAAGCTTAGGAGCTAAATATGAGAAAGCCCTATCTCCTTTTGTAGATTTTAATATCCTGGGAACTACCAGAAGTCAGATTTTTTTGCAATCTTAAGGAGTGTGGTGGATTGTAATGTGTCAGAAGACTGGTTAGGTATGTGGGAGCTAAATCATTTAGAGCTTTGTACGTAAATAATGTTAGTTTGTAATTAATTCTAAACTGAACAGGTAACCAGTGCAGGGATGATAATATTGGGGTTATATGATCATATTTTCTGGATCTAGTGAGAACCCTGGCAGCTGCATTTTGGACTAACTGTAGCTTGTTTATTAAGGATGCAGGACAGCCACTCAGTAATGCATTACAATAGTCCAGTCTGGAGGTCATGAATGCATGAACCAGCTTTTCTGCATCAGATATGGATAAAATGTTGCTAAGCTTGGCAATATTTCTAAGGTGGAAAAAGGCTGTTTTTGTGATATTGGAAATATGATTTTCAAAGGATAAGTTACTGTCTAATATTAGGCCTAGGTCTTTCACTGTCGAGCTGGTAGTGATAGTACACCCTTCTAAACGCAAGCTGAAGTGTAAGAGCTGGTGTGTACTGGTTTTTGGGCCAATAAGTAATATCTCCGTCTTATCTGAATTTAGTAAAAGAAACATCAGCATAACAATGGAAACTAATCCCATTCTAATGATGTTACCATAATCATTACCATAATCATAAATGAGGTGATTCATAAATATGTCAAAACAATGCCACAGATAATCCATGCCACAGTCAAAAATAATGGTTTTCAAAATTACAAAATATTAGAGTGTACAATTTTAGGTTGAAAGAGTACTAAAATATTCTACTCAAGTAAAATTACTATAACTTTGGTGAAATTACGTAAGTAAAATGACCAATCTAAAGATTTGCTAAAGTTAAAGTAAAAAGTAGCTCGTTTAATATTTACTCAAAGTAAAAGTTAGTTGCATTTTAACAGGGAGGGCGAATTTGAGTCTTTCCTGTATTGTGCAAAAAGGACAAGGATTGTTGTGTTGTTTTTAATTAAAGGAACATCTTTGCAAATTAAAGTGCAATAATACATGTAAACACAGGACATTTTAAACCATCGGCCTTTCAACTGGTTTTGCACTATGGCAGTAGTGTTTAAAAAACAACAACTATGGATTATGTGATCAAGATAAGGCAGACCATGACATACCAGTAAAATGAATTAATAAAATAAAACAAAATATTTTACATATATACAGATATGGTATATAGTAAAAAATATATTAAAGAACAGCATTAAAGGAATAAACATATCTGAAGACCGGATGCATGCAGTTTATTAAAAGACTGTATGGAAGATTTTCTGAACAATCCATCATGCATTTCACTCACTCTTACTCATTTATCCTCTATTCAGGAGGATATTACGTAAGTAAAATTACCTTACGTAACTCTATTCAGGGTCGCAGAGGGCCTGAAGCCTATCCCAGGAGACTTAGGGCACGAGGCGGGGTACACCCTGAACAGGGTGTAATCCATCACAGTCATACACTCATTCACACACTACGGGCAATTTTTTGGAACACCAATTAGTCACCAATCTGCATGTCTTAGGGCTGTGGGAGGAAATCAGGGCTCCCGGAGGAAACCCACCAAGCACAGAGAGACATGCATTTCACTCACTCATCATCTATACCGCTTAATCCTGTTTTCAGCCTATCCCAGGAGACTTAGGGCACATGGCAGGGCACCTGGACAGGGTGCCAATCCATCGCAGGACATACACACATACATTCACTCATTCACACACTACGGGCAATTTGGGAACGTCAATTAGCCTAACCTACATGTCTTTGGACTGTGGGAAACCCACCAAGCACGGGGAGAACATGCAAACTCCATGCACACAGAGACGGGAATCGAGCCTGACCGCGGATCGAACCCGGACCCTGGCGGTGCAAGGCGACAGTGGTAACCAAACTTTCACTTTAACTGGATGACATGCTCAAACCCTAAGGTAAAACATAAAGATTTTTAAATGACAAAATAATTAAGCTACTCATGGAGTATCTTGTGAATTTTATGACTTGGTTATCAAGTATCAGCTTGCTATGGAGGAAACCAATATGCATGGTGAGAGAAACTTTTGGATTATGACGCAAACATAAGGAAAGTCTAAGTGCCCTATATCAATAATTTTGTTAACAAGCATTTGTCAATGTCCATGGATAGTGTACCAACAAGTGAACCTGAAAAAAAAAAGAGTTTGCCTGGCCTCTGCTGGCGGAGAGAAGAAATGCCATATTACATCCACAACTCCAGATGATAACTACACTACAGTGAGAAAAGTATTCACTGCCTTCATAAGAATATGGACCTTGCTTTGTGCACTGGTGTGCAGTCATATTGGAACAGGAAGTGGCCATCCACAAACAGTTCCCACAGACTTGGGAGCATGAAATTGTCCAAAATGTCTTGGTAGGCTGATGCATTAAGAGTTCCTTTCACTGGACCTAAGGGGCCGAGCCGAACTCCTGAAAAAACAACCCCACAATAACCTTCACATTAGACTTCGCACAATGCAGTCAGATAAGTACCGTTCTCAGGGCACCCACCAAACCCAGACGCAGAGAACGTGATTCGGCGGAGAACAAGTCTCCACTGTTCTAGTCCAGTGGCAGCATGCTTTACACCAGTGCATCCGATCCTTGGAGGCAGCTGCTTGGCCATGTAAACCCATTTCATGAAGGTCTCTGCACACTGTTCTTGAGCTAATCTGAAGTCCACATGAAGTTCGGAGGTCTGTAGTTATCGACGCTGCAGAAAGTTGGTGACCTCTGTGCACTATGCATCTCAACATCTGTTGATCCCGCTCTTTGATTTGTTTTTTTGTCTGAGTTGTTATCATTCCCAATCACTTCCACTTTGTTAGAATAACAACAGTTGACTGTGCTTTATTTATTAGTGAGAAAATCCTATCACTATACCACACTGGAATTTAACATGGAAGTGATTGGAACATATTAATTCAATGATTTAGATGGGTGAGTGAATATTTTTGGTGATATAGTGATTAAAGTAAAACCAAGGCATGTCTTGCATGTTGCCTTCATGCACTCAGTAGTTATAGAGACAGATGCTTAGAAGTGATGTAAAAGGTATATCCTGCTGTAAGGGCAGTTTTGAGTTCCAGCTGAAGAATTGCATGTGCAGTTTTCTCTTACAGATTAGAAAGCAACAACTGCATGACAAAAAAACTATTAAAAGTCTAAAAAATTGCCTACTCAAATCTGGCATGTGAAGCAGTACCAAGGTAAAATTAAATTACATGAGCCAAATGTATTATATCAGTTTAAGGAGATTTAAAAGAAAATAATACTGCAAACGTTTTTGATAATGTTAAGTGATGCGGATTGGAGAGCCGCAGGATTTATAGGAGCCCTGACTCAGGGTTTAGAGGGGGGTCAGTGAAACGGGAAGTAGTGAGAGTGCTTATGATACGCACAGGAAGAACTTCCCCGTTTGGGGATAGCGTGGGGTTGTTAATTAATGAACTCACAAGGGAAAAAGAAAGAAAACATAAACAGAGGATTTATGAGAGAGAATTTCTTTATTTGTGCTTCGCACTAAGAACTTCAACCTGAGTCTCGTCTCGTCTCGTCTCGTCTCGTCCCGTCCCGTCCCGTCCCGTCCCGTCCCTTTCCTTTCCTTTCCTTTCCTTTCCTTTCCTTTCGCCCTGATACCTTACCGGTGCTACCTAAATAATCGCACGAAGTGCGGAGGCGTCAGGATCCTTAAATAGACACGCACACAGGTGCTGCGTATCCAGACTGATTGCCTTGTTGCGGCGTTGCCTGGCAACCGCGTGTACACGTGGCCGCGCCCCTGCCTGTTCAAAACTCCGCAGCAGCCCGCAGGTCAGCCGGTTAATGCCTGTTCTGAACAGTGCAGAGTATTTTTGCGTGGCTCTGCCCCTCGTGAGACCCGCGTCGTACCGCGAGGTAGTTAGTTTGAAGTTGGATGTTGGATATTCGCGTTCCGGTCTCAGGATTCCGATTTTGCAGAAGGCACAATCTTTTTTTATTCAATAATCACACTTTACATATTAAAATAAAACCAATAAAAGGTCTATAAAAAATGATTAATAAATATGTAAAGTGTGATTATTGAATAAAATAAGGTTGTGCGCTCTGCAGAACATGTGGTCACACATTGTTGAATAGACTTTGCGGCAATAGGTCACATGACCTGGAAGTTATTGAAATAAATGCATTAATATTTCTAATTAAAATATTAATAAATATGTAAAGTGATCACATTGAATGGAAAAGGTTGTGCCCTCTGTGGAACATGTGGTCACACGTTGTTGTATAGATTTTGAGGCAATTTTTCACATGACCTCGAAGTTATTGAAATAAAAGCATTCATATTTTAATGAAAATGATTAATAAATATGCAAAGTATTGATGTTGAATAAAAAAAGTTTGTGCCCTCTGCAGGACAGGTGGCCACACACTTTAGAATAGATTTTGAGGCAATAGGTCACATAACCTGGAAGTTATTGAAATAAAATCAATATGAGTTCTATAAAAGAATATTAAATGAATAAAAAAGGTTGTGCCCTCTGCAGAACAGGTGGTCACACATTTTAAACATTTCACACATGACAGTGACATTAACAGAAATGTTTATTCATTTGTTATTTATAATATGAATATTATGTGTATTTCAGTCGGTCAGTAATTTACAGACAGTCCCTAACTTGCGCAGTAGGCGAAATGCTGTCAAGGGATTTTGTTAACAATTGATTTTGTTAACAAATGAGCCCGGAACGCGAATATCCAAACATCCAACTTCACAGCGGTCGCGTAGTTCTAGATAAAGTATATTTGCTTGTCATTTCTGTCAAGATCAGATTTATTTCCAGCATTGGTGAAACATTGGTTTTGTCTGTCAAATTTTATTTGCTGAATTTCTGTATTTGTGTTTTATTTCTGCCATATTTGTCTACTCCATACATAAGATTCATACCGAGAAAAAAAATCATATGCTATTTATTGGCACGGAAAAGCTGCTTCATGGGTGTGGAAGATTGGGGATTTACAGTAATTTGGTGTTTTAGTACATGACAAAAGTTGCATTGAGTAAGACAGAGCATGGAAAAAGTTTTTACATACTAACTTGACTCCTGTCTTTCAATTTTACAGTATACAGGAAAATGTTTTATATCCCATTATATGAATGACTGCTGTTAAACTAAACATGATATTCATTATACATTTTAGCTAATTATAACCTAATTTTGAGCTTTTGTGTTCATGGTGTTCCCACATGCAGCAGCACAGTGGTGTAATAGTGAGCACTGGCATTTCCAGGGTTCTGGTTCGATTGCATGTTCTCCATGGGCTCGGTGGGTTTGCTCCTGGTACTCCCCACAGTCCAAAGACTTTTTCATCCATTTTGTTCAGTCTGTACCTCCATAGAAATAATACTCGGTGTAAAACATACAGTATGACCTTGCTAGATCATTAACCTCCAGACAGGCAGACTAAGTATGGTGAGAGCTTCAACCTAGGGACACTCTAGTGATGTATTCAGAGTGCCTTTCTCTACATGAATGATTGTGCTTCAAAATATAGCACCAACATTCATCAAATATGCTGAAGATAGTACTTGGTTCTCAAGACTGATCGCTTACAATGACAAATGGCAAAAAGTCAGTGCTATCAACCTAAAAATAATCTGAGTAGATCATGAGGCCTCTAGCAAATCTGTGAAGAAGTCATGACCGACGATTCAACATTTTTATTATCAGAGTAAACTCTGAAGAAAGGGTAAGATTTCAGAGGACTCCACTTGGGCTCTCTGCTCTGATAGGATGACACAGAGGACAATGTGTGTCTTTACTACTGTATTCTAACATGATTATAAACATTTACGCATTTGAAATTATAATAATCTACACTTTAAAAGAATACCTATACTGAATCTGGTACTACTTTTAAGCTTTTGTTGTATTGTGTACAGTATATTGGCCACATACTGTAGATCAGGAATTCATACGCCAAATTAGGTCTGAAAAGCTATATACTAGATATAATACATGTAATATATACTGAATATACCTTTATTATTAATACTCTTTAGAGCACTTCTATTATAGCAATTGTTTGGTGTTTACTGATACTCTAATTTTCACAAATTTAAAACACGTCTTATGGTGCATTTAAAACACAATGCCAACACTAAATCTGTGAAATTGTATTAAATGTGTATATGCATAACATCTGCATAACATTGTTTTAGGTCCTGAGATCAATAATGATCAATATAATTAAATTAATTAAATCCTTAAATGGAGATTTTGCTATAAAGTTAATAATATTTAAGGAGTAAAATAAGTCCTTTTAAAATGTCATGTCACTCTATTATGTTGATTAGTTAATTTTTAGTTACTAACATAATAGTCAATTAAAGTACTGCAGTTTTGTCTTGAGAGCATTTGTTGCATGATAGTGTTAATGCTGACACCACCAGCACTAATGTCACAAGACAATAACTAAACGTATGTGTAATCCAGTCAAACTTTAACTACAACATTTATAACTTAAAAAACCTTTGACCTTTTTTTCTGTCTTAACACATAAAGCCAGGGACTTATGAATACAGTGTACTCAAAGTAAAATTCTTCAGGCGAAAACAAACTAAAACTAAAAAAAAACAAAAAACATGGAACAAAATATTTCCGTTTTGTTTTAACACACCTAAATTTCTTCTGATATATCCAACATAGACCGGATCATTTTTTACGCTGACCTTGGCAGCACCGAAAGGCCAAACACAGAGCGAAGAGTCGGCTTCTATCTGGTCATTTTCTCTGTTTTGTATCTGGATTGGACTCTGATTAGATTTTAAGAAGTGCATTTTGACTGATTACATTTTCACATGTAGTTAAAATACATATCTGGTGATGCGTATTAAAAACATGCAAATTATCAAGCACTTGTCATTATAATTTTATTACATTTTTCAGTGTTTTTATTTGTTTGTACTTGTTTTATGAATAAGATGATAGCAACATAAAAATGGGATTTTTATTGGGTTTTTTAATTCTTTTAAAATATTTAATGTTGCCAACTCCAGGATGGTTTGGGATGTTCAAACAGTAACTGTGAATGTGACAGTTTGGTGCACACAATCATCTGGCTATACAGTGTGTATGAATGAATACATGGATTAAAGATTAAAGGACTTTCTCCATTTTCAGAATCGTAACTCTGATCAGCCTGGGCATCCACCAAGCTGCTGCACTTCGTGTGTGGGTTTCCACGAGTGTGAAGCCCAACTTAATATAAAGGGAAATAGCTGCCCTCTGAGTAGAACTAGTTTCAAGAACAACCTTCGAGAACCCTCGTTCTTTACAAAAGTCCACAGCTACTTTCCACAGGTGTGACCCGATACCAGTGTGACGGCACTTAGAAGACACACTCATGCGGAAAAGTTCTCCATACTTTTGCCCATTGCCATTTGGAATCTTCATAGCCTCTACAGCCACCATTCCCACCACTAGGGGTCGCCCATTTACCTCAGCTTCTGCAACCCAGAAGCAGTTGTTTGGGTTTTTAAGGTAGAAACCTGCAATGTCCTGCATGTCTGTGCGCAGTTTCAGTCGGACATATCCAGCATAGAACTCATAGCAGCAGCAGAACAACATGCCAATCCAGGATGCTCCAGCCAGCAGAGCCACACAAACTGATCCTGCACTTAGTATATAGCCAGCAATACAGAAGCACAGAGTCAGAGAAATATGGACTGGATGGGAAATAGCATGAATAAATGTGGGGAAAATGTGCTCCCGGATTCCATCTTGAAATATTGCTCTCACTGCTTCAAAGTCTGAGGGCCGGTATTTCCTAATCACAACATGCACTGTGACATCAGCATATGTAAAAGAAGAAGAACACACAAATGTCAAATAATTTTTATAGATGCATTGTTTAGGATATTAAAGAAAAAATATACCAAAAAACAGCATTTATATAAATCTTGATAATTAACATGTACAGTGCCTTGCAAACATATTCATAGGTTTACAGTGGTGCCATACTTTTTCCATCTGGGATGAAACACAGTATGCTGTTAAATGTTCCAAGCTGGGGATATTTTTCATAACCTAACCATGCTTTAAACTTCTCCAGAACTTTATCCCTGACCTGTCTCATGTGTTTCTTGGGCTTCATGATGCTGTTTTTTCACTATTGTTCTCTAACAAACCTCAGAGGTCTTCTCAGAACAGTTGTATTTATACTGAGAGTAAATTACACACTCTATTTACTAATTAGGTGACTTCTGAAAGCAATTGTTTCCTCTGGATTTTAACTAGGGGTCTCAGAGTAAAGGGGGCTGAATACAAATACACGCATCAGATATTTATTTCAAAATCATTTTAATTCCACTTCACATTCATGTGCCACCTTGTGTTGGGCTATCACATAAAGTCCAAATAAAGTACATTTAGGTTTGCAGCTGTAATGTGACAAAATCTGGAAAAGGCATTTTGGGAACCCTAATTAGCCTAATCTGCATATCTTTGGATGTGCAAATAGAACACCAGATAATAAATTAGCATCTAAAACACTAATGAGTAAATTTGTCAGTACACATGCAACACACATGTAATAAATGTGTTTCAGGGTGGAGTTCTCTTTTAATGCAGTACAAAAGTGAAGCTTTTTCTTTAAAAGTGAAGATATTTATGTACTTTAATAAATGACTTAAACATTTAAAGAGGGTTCAAATATGCCAAAATATGTAATACGTTTACAATGAAAATTTTATTCCCAGTGTTGATGTCAAACTTTCAGAATTCATATGAATCAGAACTAGTCTCATATAAACACAGAGGGGTGTTAAATCAACGCTCTTTTATTTATAGTTTTATAGTTGGGAATTTGCAGTGTATTAGGATTAGACACAGTAATCCTGTATGTAAAGCATCAATTCCTGAACTACACTCAGAGACATAACAGGCACCAAACTATTTGTATATTTGTATTTGTGAAGTGGTAGTATCAAGGGTAACGTTATGTAACTTGTAACTTTAGTTTTGGCTTGGGGGGAAAATCCACAGTAAAGATCCAAAAAAAGAAGGAAATATTGATTGGAGAACCTCAGTGACAAGAAAAAGTATGTATGAAAACTTTCTATTTCTGCAGCTGATAAGTTTAGCGACGCTGAAACTTACTTTTGGTGTACTTTTCTCACGTGTCCGTGTTCACGCGGTGCCGATTAGCGCAGTCCGAAGTGCGAAGAGCGAAGAAGCCCGCGGAGGCTCTCAGGAGCACCGAGCCAGCGCGGGTGACGTAGCAGCCAAATGACGTCACAACGTTCCCGGAGCAGCGCCATCTTGGTTGGCAAATGTCAATCTTTTTTGTGGCCAAAATACTGGAACGCACATGAATTTACGTGTGTGTGTGTGTGTGTGTGTGTGTCTTACCGTCCTTGTGTGTGTCGATGATTGTTTTCTGCACAACTATTAGTATGGATCATTTAGGCGACGTGTTTTTTTTTTCTTTTCAAAATGAACGAATCTTTTTTTTTTTTTTGAGTCATTTAATTAATTTCGTTGTTTTGATCAGAAATAAAAATGTTGATTTTTTTTATTAAACAGACCCCAAACATGTCTACATACACAAATTTTTACGCAATATTATTTCTTAACAAAAGAACGAACGACTTGGTCTAGAAGTCTCTGAGATAAACCGCTCAATTCTGCTTCCTGTGTAATGCACTGCACAGTGTCTATGGGAGTCACATTACAAGAGAATCAACGACTCGGACTAGATGATTCATAAAATGAACCGCAAATTTCTGTTTCCTCTCCATAACCTACGGAGGTTTTGCGATGCTTTGTGCATGCGCGGCCAGTAGAAAATGAACGAATCACTCTTTGAGACTACTCGTTCTTCTGAGTCACGTTGAAGACGCGTTCAAAAAGAACGAATCGTTCAGGAATGACCCATCACTAACAACTATCAAGTCCACATTGTTCCCCCGTAATTGTGGTTGCATGTACTGACGTAGATTGAGACTGTATGAATAGTCATTTACTCGAAGCGAAATATTCTAATATTTTGAATTATTTGATTTTTTATTTTATTGAGTCTTATTTTGAGTTCACTTTGACCTGTAAGCCAGACTTTCAGTTAAATGTAATGAATGTAGAATATATACGAGAGTTTCACTTTTTGAATTCAATTATGAAAAAAAAAAAGTTTTCCTCTATATTCAAATTTATTGAGATGTACTGTAAATCCCACCTTGTATTTCTTTCTAAGATTTTCCCATTTCCTTGGGGCCAGTAAGATTGAGACTTTCCCTTCCAAGCATATTAATTAAAGTTAACACCATGTTAAGAGTGTATAGCACTTACTCAGAATTAATGACACAAGATTGTGTCCCTGCAAATAACTTACTCCCAAACATCCTTGGCGGCCTTCCACCTCCCTGTAAACAAATGTTCATCTTGGCTGTGGCTCGGAATACATTTTGTGGTTTGCTACTGGGACTCTGAATTAATATTTAACAGTTAAATATCAATACTATTATTGGTAAACCTTGCAATACTAAAGTTTAAAGTTATTTGTTGAAATATTGATACACAGCTATGCCAGACAAATAAATATTTGTTTAGCTTGCTAATAGGTAATAGCAATAAGGTCAGCAGTTGGTTGTTCCTCTAGAGATATTTGACGTATTTGAGTTCAACTATTATACCAGGGTGTTCCAGTCAAATCATGACTTGTGATGATATCTCTTGTTAATGTGTAAAGCTGTACCGTGCAGTGATTATGCCCTTAGCCACAGTAAAACATTTGAACGATGCAAATATTTTAAAGATGGCTGTACGTCCATGAATCACTGTCCTGGCCAAGGTGGCTTGCACACTGCAGTTGTTCAGAATGCCAAATCCTTGTTCAAAGCTGCAGATAACTTGTCACTATCTTGCAGAAAAGCGCTATATAAATAAAATTGACTTGACTTGACTTGACACATCCCTGACCTTACGCCAAATGATTTTCCTCAGTTCGGGCCATTAAAGGATTTCCTGAGGGGCCAGCTTTTCAGATGTGAAGCAGGCAGTCCAAACATAGCTTCCTAATACTGAGAAAACGTCATGGTATCCAAACATGCTCAGATAAGTGCGTTAATTAATGAATGATTGATGGGTAATATTGCTTCACTTTCTACGATGAGATAACCTATTGTTCCGTTCTCCTCTATACTGTTCACAGTACCATTTGGACTGAGCAGTTGTTCCTTCTATGGTTTGAAATATCACTCAACATGGATAAATAACCTTTACAGTCGACGGAACTTATAGACATTAAAACATACCAAAAGTTAATTCTCCCTTGAAGGCTAAATGTCTTTCTTTTGATCTCCACGATGATTAGTTTCATCCTGACTTATTATTACCATCCAGTGGAGACATTTCCGGTTTAGTGGAGACATTAATCCAATGAAAACATGAATTCAGTGGAGGCATTTCTTGCAAAGTGGACAGTTTTTCTGGAAAGACATTGAGGTGGTGACATTTCTTGTCTGGTGGTGTCATTAACCAAGTGGAGATATTTCATTTCCAGTGGAAACATTTATAGTGTCTACACATTATTCAGTAGAGACATTTCCTCTCCAGTATAGACATTTTCTATCTGACCGATTACCATAACATTATACAGTATATACCAGGCCTGGCCAACAAAACCATCACTTTAATGTGTCACATTATTATACTTCATCAAGTCTTCTTCTTTGTCTTTCAGCTGTTCCCTTTCAGGAGTCACCACAGCAAGTCATCTGCCTCCATCTAACCCTATCCACACGCCTCTTCACCTCCTTTCCACACACTCCGTTGCGCTGGAACATTAACCGTAAGTACTTAAAGTCCTGCACCTTATTTTCCTCTGCTTCCTGTAGCCTCACCGTTCCACTTAGGTCCTTCGGTCTTGCTGCAGCTAACCTTTATTCCGCTGCTTATCAGAGCCTCGAACTCGTTTGATTTTCCTCTACCTGTTCCCTGCTCTCATCTCACCTTCAAACATCATAGTCCATGGAGACTCCTGTCTAACCTCATCTGTCATCCTGTCGATCATCAGAGCAAACAAGAGGGTGCTCAGAGGCCATCCTTGATCCAGACCCACCTCCATCTTGAACCCTTCTGTCAACTCCTCTGTCTTAAACAGTGTTGGGGGACATTACTTTTTAAAGTAACTAATTACATTACAAAATTACTCTTCAAAAAGTATTCTGTTACTGTGTTACTTTCTGATAAAAGTAACTAGTTAGAGTAAAAACTCCTTTGTGATTCCTCATGCATGTTGTTTTAGTCAAGACCTTTATAATTATTCTACCATCATCGCTCAGCGAAGTTTGGCCCATAATCTTTTAACTACTAATACCCCCATTTCACCTACATGGTTTCGCGCAGTGGCCGGAAGTACGGTTCATCATGATTCACCACAAATTTTGGCGCTGTGATTAGGTTTCCATCTTTCTGTGTGTCGGTCATCGCATAGTCAAACCGCATAGATTACATGTTACATCAAAAAAGTAATCCGAGTACTCTAACACGTTACACCCAACACTTGTCATAAAGATTTCATACATGTCTTGCCCCACTCCAACATGCTTCTCTGCCACTCCAGACTTCCTCATACAATACCACAGCTCCTCTCTATGCACTTGTAGGCAATTGGCACATGCCGTTATCCAGAACGACTTATGTTTTTATCTCATTACACATCTGAGCAGTTGAGGGTTAAGAGCCTTGCTCAAGGGCCCAACAGGGACAACATGATTGTGGGATTTGAACCTGGGACCTTCTGAACCACAGTCCATTGCTCTCCTGATCACATAAACTGCACTTGTCCAGTCAACCTGTCTTAACTCCTCCTTAAAAACTACACAACATTCTTCCTTTTTCAACTTCCACCACTTTGTGAAGGAAATCTGCCCTGCCTTTGACCTCTTCACCTTCCTCACCACCATACCACTATACTATGTTATCTCACTACATTCTCCCCTACCAATATTTTGCGGTCACTGATCTCTTTCAGATTACAGTTTCAACACAAGATACAGTATAGTCTACCTGAGTGCTTCTGCCTTTGCTCTTATATGTAACCCTATGTTCCTGCCCCTTCTGGAAGAAAGTTTTCACTACTGCCATTTCCATCCTCTTTGAAATGTCCACCACCAACTGTCCTTCAGCATTTCTGTTCTGAAGACCAAACCTGCCCATCATATTCCAATATTCCAATCACCACTCTCTTACCTCTGGGGATGTTCTGCATCACTTCATCTAACATCCTATCTGATGCTCTTTTCACCTCCAGAACATTCCTTACAAACTCCTCTATCAGGAAAAACCCTACTCCATTTCTTTTCCTATCCACACCATGGATAGGAAATACCAGAGTAAAGGTTGCATCAGGGTAAGAACCAAAATGCCTACCGTACAAGTCTCTAGAGGGGGTGTTATGACTTGGGGTTGCTTCGTTTGGTCTTTTGGACTTGGTTCTGAAAGCACAAGGAATTATTTTCACAAATGGATTCACCACAATGTGCAACGAAATAAAAGCTAAATGCAGTCAATGGAATCTTGGAGTATGTGACCTTTTTTTTTTTTGACCAAGCAGTGCACTTTTCCGGAATTATGTACAGGATAAGCATTATAGGAAATGAACGTTGACTGTAATATCAGTTTGCTTAAATAGGAGAAAAAAAATCTTAATTCATCTTCGATACCGCTCAGGGTCATGGGGAGCCTGGAGCTTATCTCAGAGACTTTGGGCACAAGGCGGGCTACACCCTGGACAGGGTGCCAATCTAACACAGGGTACAAATACAACCCTTAACCGTGCAAATAAAAGGCACTTGTGTAAAAAACACTTGTTCTGTAATTGTCCACAAAAGCAATATAATAAACATACCTAACAAAAACTATAGTTAAATGATATTTAGAAAATATGTTTTGAAAAAAACAACATATACATATGTTGTTGGTCTGAGGTTGTATTTGCCTTATACTGAGATTATTTTATTATTTTTTTATACAAAGAAACTTTTGAACATGAGTGTATTCTGTATTTTATTCTATGTAATCCTGATATGGACAGCATGAAGGTGTAGTGGTTAGCACAGTTGCCTTGCACCTTCAGGGTCCAGGTTTGATTCCCGGCCAGGCTCGATTCCCGTCTCTGTGTGCATGGATAGTGCATGTTTGGTACTTAGTGGGTTTTCTGCAGATGTGAGTGGGTTTTCTACAGAGTGTGTGTGCCCTGCGATGGATTGGCACCCTGTCCAGGGTGTACCCTACCTCATGCCCTAAGCCTCCTGGGATAGGCTCCAGGCGCCCTGTGACCCTGAATACAGGATAAAGCGGTATACATGATGATGAGTGAGTGAATGAGTAATCCTGATATGCATATGTTATACTTCATCAGAATGCAAAGCTGCTTACTGATACCTTACTATGTGAGCCTCAAGGTACTTTTGACTTGTGAAGCATAAATGTGCACCTACCTAGAGGCTGGGCTGTAGTTGGAGTTAGCGTAATGTTTTGCCTTTTTACGCTTGTTTATTGGTTAGCAGATTCTGTCCATAGCTAGTGGATAATTGCAAAGAACTTAAAGATGAGATGTTGCTAACTGCGTATCCAGAGGGAATTAGTTGTCTGGGTTATTCCTGCATTCCACAGTTCATACGTGTGCCATAAACAGTGGTTTTCAGCTCGAGTCCTGGAGGACCACTGCCCTGAACATTTTAGTGCTTTCTAAGCTCCCAGAACATCTGATTTAACTTATGGACTAATTAATTGCCTTTTGTTCATTTCACGTGGGAATAGTAGAGCAAGGAAAGCACTAAAATATGCAGGGCAGTGCAATATCCTCTAGGAATAAGGTTGAGAACTATTATACTGTACTGTACTGTACTGCACCATACCATACCATACCGTACCGTACCGTATCTGCACTTCATGTAGTTTTATGTATTGTAAAATGTTCCTGGAGAGAAGACATTCTATTCCAATGTAGTAAATCAATATAGAGGACTCGACCTGATTATTCTTTAATTGAATTTAAACTTTGCCTTAGTATTTAACAGTAGATCAGGCTATAATAACTAATAAGAAGACAAAGGAACTCAATGAAGTGGTCAACAAAGATTTAAGTTTCAGCCTACTTTGGATCCATTTTTATTCATCTTCAATTAATCTTCAATTGTTTTTAAAGATATTTTGTAACCCTTGTGTCTATTTTATACATAAAGAAAGCTCCAGGATCTTGCTGAATAATAATAATAATAATAATAATAATAATAATAATAATAATAATAATAATACAATATAACAGCCAAAGTCTCCAGCAGATGCTCTACTTGTACGTATCCTTATGAAACTGCACAAATTATACCTGCAATTACTGATGTTTTTTCTTTCTTTCCTTTTTTTTTTTTTGAAGCATAGTCTATTTTATTAGAAGCTCATGTCGACCTACTCATTCATGCAATTATCCAATCAGGTAATCCTCGAGCAGCAGGACAATGCAGATACAGGTCAATGGCTTCAGGTAATGTTCACATCAAGCACCACATTGAGGGGGTCTGGGAGCCTCAGTGACTATATAGAGTCTCAAACCACCTATATAACGGTTGTATACATCTTTAACTGTAAATACAATTGTATGACTTACAGTACAATTTCAAATAAACAAAAACTTTTTACAAGTATATATTCCATATATATGGGATATTCCATATCCAAGAGGAAATTCCATACATACAATATACAATCTTCCAATTTATTATCTATATGTAGCTCACTGGTCTGCACATTCATTGACTTTTTTAACCATATTGATGCATCCTCAGCAAAACAGTGACACTGATGAGTGGATGAAGTGAGATCATGCTTCTGAAGATTTTAATAGACACTGGGTAAATTTAATGCCAGCTCATCTCCATTTTTGGTACTGCATAGAGCTGTAAAATTAAAGGATCCATCTCATCTTTACATCCTATCGAACAGAATGCTGTGTTACTTACCTCCTGGGCCTATTAGACTGTCGGCTGAAAAATTCTGGCTGGTGAACTATTCTTAAATCAGCAGGAACAAACTGTGAAAAGCAACAGACAGTCTAGACAGTAATTGTACACTAGCTGATAAAATGGCCAGGGAGTGTAGGTGTAGCTAATAAACTGGCAGCACTTAGAAAATGCAAAAATGCATGTTAAAATAAATAAAAGCAGATGGTATGTATCTTTCAACATTTGTGTCTCTTTTATATTACTTGTACAATTTCAGAAGGAATCCAACCTTCTGCAGGGCATATGCCCACATAAATTCACATCCAATCATACAGTATAGGCAGTTTGGAAATGACAATTAGTCTACAGGGCATGTTTTGGGCTGTTTGAGGTAGAGAATGTCTTCCTTTTAGTGGTGTTTTTCTGCTGTGATCTTTACTTTTAGAATTTTATGACTGGTTTGGAAAACACTGAAATGTATCTAAACGTTTCTATTAATTGTTCTATCGATTTAGGGAATTAATTACAGCGTATTATTCAGACTAACATTTACGACTTGTTATGAAATCACACATCAGTATGAAGTGACAATGTTTGGCCAATATTTTTCACATTCTCACACAAAATTAATTCCAGTCTTATATACCAAACATTACTATATGAAGACATCATAAAAAAAAGTTGATCCAGAGGATGAGCCAGAGATTGTATAAGGTACACACTCACCACATGACACAGCTGTTCTATCAACTTGAATATTACTGAGACTTAAAAAAATGACCAGCAGTAATATAATACAAAAAGATTAAAAGAATGGGTGGCACGGTGGCTTAGTGGTTAGCACTGTAGTCTTGCACCTCTAGGGTCAGGGTTTAATTCCCGCTTTGGATGTGTGTGCATGGATTTTGCATTTTGCACAGTGTGCTTGGTGGGTTTTCTCCAGGTGCTCCGGTTTCCTCCCACCCCATACACTGGATAAAGCGGCATAGACGATGAATGAGAATGAGTGAGTAAGAGAGGGAAGGTTAAAAGATGCTCAACTGGCTGCAGTGGAAAAGAAGTTCATCTTGTCTGTGCTGTGGCACTGCAACACAATGCATGTTCAAATTCAACAGCAAGATGACAGAATAAGAATGTATTGTTGAGTAAATGTACAGTAGGCCTTGTAAAAAGGTCTAAAACAATCAAAATGTGTTTTAAATTTGATTTTATTTTTTCAGTTAGATTTAACAAGCCTTAACAGACATGGTTTTGGAATATGGTAGCATAATTCCTTAGTGAACACCTGGATTCATTCATTCATTCATCTTCTACACCGCTTATCCTGTACAGGGTCTCAGGAGCCCTGGATAGGGCAGGTATTTGGACTGTATGAGGTAACCAGAGGTGGGAAAAGCCATCAAGCATGAGGAGAACCCGACAAACTCCACACAGACCAGAGGCAAGAGATGATGATGATGATGATGATGATATTATTATTATTGTTGCATTATGTATTCATATCATTTTACTCTCACTCACTCATCATCTATACCGCTTAATCCTGTATTCAGGGTCACAGGGGGGCCTGGAGCCTATTCCAGGAGACTTTTGGCATAAGGCGGGGTACACCCTGGACAGGGTGCCAATCCATCGCAGGGTACACACACATACTCACACACTATGGGCAATTTGGGAGCGCCAATTAGCCTAACCTGCATGTCTTTGGACTGTGGGAAGAAACTGGAGTACCTGGAGGAAACCCACCAAGCACGGGGAGAACATGCAAACTCCATGCACACAGAGACGGGAATCGAACCCGGACCCTGGAGGTGCAAAGTGACAGCGCTAACCACTACACCAGCGTGCTGCCCTCGTATAATTTCAGAGATGTCCATCCATCGCAAGGCAGGCACATACACACATTTTGGCCTAACCTGCCACCAAGCACAGGGATAACACTGAATCCCGCACACACGGACATGAGGAGGGAATCGAACCCTCAACCCTGGAGGTGCGAGGCCGCAGTGCTAACATCTGATAGAAATGTTTTTTTTGTTTGTTTGTTTTTTTTTTTAAATTGATTGCAGGAAAGCAAAGACAATGTGAAAATTCAACTGTCCCTGTGTATCTGAGTTCAGGTTGTGTCAGTGGGGTAATGACGCGCTTGTCAGTCTTGCAGCTGTCTGTCTATATACGTGTGTGCGTGTGCGTGTGCGCGCGCACAGTTCCTGCCGGCGCTAGGACCTCGAGACGCAGGCGGTCCAAGACACCGGTTGATGAGCAGCTTGCAACTCATTCAAGATCTCATGCAACGAACCATACCGAGCCTGCGAGCCGCAGACGGGTGGGAAAAAAAAAACCTAAAAATAATAAAAAATATATATATGTTTATTCGATTCGTTTATTCTAGTGAATAGTCATCTCCCGCCACATCTAGAGTAAGTTCGAGGTGTAGGCTGTCGGTGTGGGTGGCCGATCGGTAACATCTGCATCCGCAGCGAATTCCAGCACCGAGCATCGCCTGAGCACCATGAGCCAGAGGTTCACCGTCAGCGCCTCATCCAGGAGTGACGGCGAGCTGGGAGAAATCAACCAGCTGTTCGAGGGGGACGAACCCAACCCGAGCTCCTCGGACAAAGAATGCGCAGACGACCCGGCCAAAGGTAGGATGTGGAGTGTTATATCACACCTGTGAGCGCGAGCGCGCAAAGCGAAGCCGCCTTCATGCACTGTACCGTTATCAGTGTGTGTGTGTGTGTGTGTGTGTGTGTGTGTGTAGGGTACGTGTGCAGAATTCCAAGTGACACATAGTCACTGCATTTCTACATCTACAGGTCCTCCCAGACTCATTTCATGCAGCACCATATTGAAATAATAAAACAAAGTCATGGCTCATATGAAATATCACCATCATCATCATCATCATCATCATCTCCTTTTAAATATTTCCCACTTTATTAATGCACAACACTTTCCATTGTGACTACGGTACATATGTGTCTACTCAAGTCTTTTATTTTATTTTTTATTTTTTTAGAAATGATCTACTAATAAAGATCTTTAATCTTTTTAATACTGTACATGACTATACGATGATACAATAATATCTGCAATAATATCAGCAGTACTGTTGTTAGAATTGTTTAATGTTAGCAAATTTTTAAAAACAACAACAACAAAAAAAGAAGCACATTTTGTTCCATAGAGGTTTGTGGCAATGATAAATCCACAAAGATGGACGATGGATTACTATTCAGACATATGACCATGTAAAAAAGGTGACGAGGTGGATGCTTCAAGCCTATGCATGGAGATATGATACCGTATCTCTGACCGCCTGAGTAACCTTGCCTGATGAATCTCTGTTTTAATACAGTGCAACCAAGTTGTTCAAGCAAGTGTGGTGAATTTCATTGTATGGGCCATTTATGGAATGAATCACAATTTGATACCTTCCGGTATGTGGATTATATCACTTGTCATAATTGCCCCAGATGCCTCAATAGACAGGACTTTCTCTAGGTCCAAACTGTTTCAACTGACAGATACAAAGTTGTGCAGAAGCAACATTCAAATATAAAATCCACAATTTTGTTGTGGCAAAGGTTTGCCTTGTTATAGCATTTTTTTGTATGTGCAGTTTAACCAAGAGATGCCTTTCAATAACATGTTTGCAGTCACATTAGTTAGTCACATTGCAGACATCAGTTTTATTGACTGAAATGACATATGGTCACAATTTCCTCCTAGACCGTCAGACATTTCCTCATCATACAGAGAGCCCTATATACTGCAGTTTCAGTCTGTTTTATAACACCAGCGTGCCGGAAGCCTCCTTGGCACGTGTGTTGGCATAACAGCAGGTTTGTGTCTCTACAAATGAGAAAGACTTTTACAAGGTGTGCACGTGTAGTCACCTAGATACTGCGTATAGCCTTGGTGAAGCACTTGTCTTCGGTTCAATCTCTGACAACGTTTCCATGGTAACAGTTGCCATTTGTTCTGCGATTGGTGGCATGCTTGGTCTGGTGTAAGGAGATGATAATACAGCAGAAATGGCTCTGCTTAGAATAATCATCTTTTTTTAAACAAGTCGCATCTGATTATTATTCCTAAGGTTTATTGTAAAATAAATGGTCACAGTGGGGTTCCTCGTAAGATGCCTGCAATTCTGTGTCTGAGTGTGCAGAAAAGAAAGAGCACAACGCATTGTTTATTCACAGTCCTATATGTAGAAAAGGTGATCCCTTGCAGAAAAGCATCAAGGCAACCGTTTAAAAAAAATTTTTTTTACATTATTGATGATCTTGTTTATATTGGATACAGGAAGTGTATTATTTTGAAGCCACACAGGTAGAGGCAGCTAAAGTGTATTGTCTACTGCTGTTTTTACTTTGCTTTGTACATACACGGATGCTGCTCAGTCTTGGCCTAAACTTATAGATGAATACAAAAACATTAGGTTCCTTCTGAATAATGTTGTCATGTATAGCATAACATTAAATACTGCTGCAAGCAATTCCATTCTGTTTGCTTAGTGAGTGACTTACTGTTAACAGCAAAATTATTGGCAACATTCATGAAAAAGAGCGGCATAAGATATTTAGATTAAGCATACACAATAAATATATAATTTTGCAGTTTTGTACTTCAAAAATCAGAACCTTGACAAATGCCATCAATGAATCAACTCCTACAATGTGTAACAAGGTAGCAAACTAAAGGCAGCATTCACATCCTAAGACTGAGACATGTTTTTTGACAATAGGTCAATGCTGATTGGCTCATGGGATATGGTTTACAATTAATAAAATCATAGCAGGAAATCCAAGTGGAGATTATAAAGCAATGCCGTCTGCCAATTTCCAGATTGATTGACTTGTGGTCTGAGCCTAAACCCACCCCTGTGGGTATCCTTTTTAGTTTTTGTGGTACGGGCCAAAATGTATATATCTTTACCATATAGCCAATCAGGATTTTCTCCCTAGCCTGCCTAGCTGAAAGGAAAACTATTTCTTTATTTATTAAGAAATTTATTATGGACGGAGGACTCAGTGCTCAGACTGATAAGTCAGTGTGCCAAAAGATCGTCTTGTGTACATCAGGATCCGTGCAACTAGCGCTATCCTGTGCGTTACTACATCTGATATTTCATCATGGACAGCAAGTTGGAACAAAGAAACATTTCAAATCATTTGTGGTGATTTGAGTGGCACAAACGCATCAAGAGCAGAAGAACATCAATTTAAGATGACGAGAGATCAAGGACACCTTCACGCTTAATTTCAATCCCCGAAAATGTCCAAACCATTCAACTTGTACATGATAACTGTTCACAACATTGCTGCCATTCTTGGTGTCAGAGCAATTCAGGCAATCCTCACAAGAGATTTGAACATATGCCATGTTGCTGCCAAGTTCATCCCAAGCTGCTGTGACCCACGAGCAAAAGGAGCATCGCGTCAAAGTCTACCAAGAGCTCCATCAGCATGCTGTGTATGTCCTTTATGTCGGGGATCATTACCGGTGATGAAATTTGAGTGTATCGTATGACCCTAAGACAAAGCTACAGTCTTCACAGTGGAAGAGCCCATCATCGCTATGACTGAAAAAGGCGGACAGGTCTGTATTTCGCCCAATGCATGCTGTATGCTCTCATCTGAGGGATGAGACGTATGATGCAAGTGACCAGATCTGTGACATGCTAATCGTGAAACTTTTTGATACCCCCTCATATATCGAAAACCCTGTCATGCGCCTCAAATGAGAATTTTTGCGCATGTGTAGGGCACTGATCTCATCAATCAGCACTCGCAGCAGAGAGATTTCATTTAAACAAGGACTGCAGCGGAGAAAGTAGCCAGTGGAGTGAAATCTGTGATTTAGTAGATATTTGGGGCAATGAGTCTGTCCAAGCAAAACTGGAGAGAACCTAAAGAAGTAGAGCAGTGTTTGAGATAATTTCACAGGAAATGACAAACCATGGCCATCAATGAACGTGGCTGCAGTTTCAGTGAAAACTAAAGAGCGTTACAAGGCAAAACACAAGCTAAGACATGCTGTTTCAGATAATAGCCACATCCACAGTCAGAAAAAGTCACTTGCAATTATAATGTGAACTGTTATGTCATGTAAATCTGATCTGACTAAAACATGGGAACTGAACAATGTGCACAATGAGGAAGAAAAATGATAAACAAAACCAACAGAAACAGGATGGTTTTAAGCATGCTGTGCTTAAATACCTCAAAATCCTAACAGTTGCAGACAGGGTTTCTAAGCACTTTGTGCTCGGACCCCTAATTGTGAGTGTTATTTTTAGTTGCATAATGTGCTGATAATTTGGTTATTGATGCATGGTGACTGTCTGTACACTCTGGTTAATAATTTGAGTGGGCATGCTGGCAAAGAGCATCGTGGAGCATAATGGCGGACAGCAGAACAGCAGAAAAGCTCTATTAACATTATTAAGAACCGTGTGGCAGAATGTTTCAGGTAATGTCAGAAGCTAAAATGTTTTTTCTCCAGATTTGTGCAAGATTTTTTGCCTAATATTATCCTCAGTGAACTGAGGATCTTTCCATCTGGTGCTATACTAGTACTTATGCCCAAAAGGAGTATTTGATTGCTAAGAGATCTGTTTATATTAAATTGCTCACTATGTTATTCCAATTTATAGACAGTATATGCTGTCATTTAGTCATTCTTTAATCTGGGGTACATTCAGTGTCCACTGATAATAGGTATATATATTTTTATTATACAGCTGAGAAAACACTAAATTGTGAAGAACAGGGGGTCGTACAGGACCAGGGTTGAGATCCACTGATTTAAGAGGGATGATACCTAATGCTGTAAAAGCTATTGATACAGTATATCACATTGACCTATTAAGTGAATGCATGTTATAATATCACACAAACTTTATGCTTCGCATAGCTTGAAAAGGATCATAATGTTGACAAGTTGACCATTTCTGCCACGTCTAGTTTTTTTTTTTTTTTTTTGCAGTTGAGGGTTTCTTGGTTTCAAAATAATAATTAAAAGACAGTAGCGTTAAACAACAAAAAAAATTAATGTAAGTGATTAAAAAATATCAATTTATTCGTTTCTCCAAAAGTTTGGTCAGCTAAGACTAACAAAGATCCTATAGGTCAAGCCAAGTGACCAGCATCACATGATGTCATTCTTCTCATTGGCTTACATTTTAAACCCACATTGGTGAATGTTCTCTCATTTTTAAATATTTTATCTATAATAGCTAATTGCCAGTGAGTATATTAATTGACAATCAACTATAGTGCATACACTGTTATGGTTTACAGATTGTTTATGATTTTAATATAAGGTTGTTCATGAAAATGAGAATTGTTCAGACAGGCAAGTCCTAATACAGAAATCATGCGTCAAAAAAGGGGAAATGTCAACTATATTATCCAGCAATGTACATAATCAGTCAGAAAAAATAATGTCAATGTTTAAGCATTGCAATTAGTAGGTTTGCTGCACTGAAGGAACTTACTAACTTGAACCACTACTTGTTCTATTGAGAAAGATCATTGTGTTTGTACCTTTTTACTTATGTGAAATTTAACACAAATTATAGAATGACTCATGAATAGAGTGGGTGTAGAGTATGTGATATGAGTACATAACGAGGCTGGAGATGAAGAGTGTAGTATAGAAAATTGGAGTTTCCCTGTATGTGAGGATTTCCTTGAAATATGGTGCAGTCCCTAAGATATTTGTTTCTAGCTTTTTTTTCTTTGAGCTTATAAATTGACTATGTGTCATATGTATAATATGGTTACACATAATGGTAATATGTACTGGCCTAAGCCAAGTGTATTGTTTATTAGAAATAAAATTAGCACATGCATATGTCTTAAGTCTTGTTACAGAAGACTCGCTCTCCAGACACAGGCATTGTGTATGTCTGGCAAACCAACCCTGAGGGGCTGCAGTTTACTGAGACTGATTTGTTTCAGTCCCAGGTGTGCAGATATTACTTTTCTTTCGCATACATAACGGTACAATACTTTTGGGTGTATTTTGTTAACTTATGTAATAACAATGAGGTAAGTCACATATATCTAAGAAGATCTATTGTCTCTTTTAAATCTTTACTGGCTCCACTGCATCATTTGTGTGTGTGCGTGTGTGTGAGGGTGCGTTGTGCAAGGCTAAAAAGGAAATTAAAGGAATGAAAAAGAACAGAATATAACTGAAAGGCATATAAATGAAAGGAAACCAGGTTGTCTGCATTTTTGCTGCACCCATGTGATGTCTGCTATGTAATTTTTAATAAAGCTTGTTGACATGGTGCAGACCAGATCACGTTAAAACACATTTTTCTGATGTCTAAATACAACTTTTCCCCCAATATCTTTTTTGAAAATCTACCTTAAAGCAGCTTGAAATATGTTTCAATTATCAGAATTTTCATCAGTTATCACTGGTGGATATGAATATTTGGAATCTTTTGGGCATTGTTGTGTAAGTGGCTGTTCCTGACATTCTTTAGTAGACATGCTGATTTTCAACAAACTTCTTTTGCCAAGTTTAGTGGAATGGTGGAATGTTATGTACTTTGTAAGTGTGGTTTTGTGAGTCAGGCACCATCGTTGCAGTTTCTTTTGAGAGTAAAGAGGAACCTTGGATTGCGAGTGTTCCGCAAGTCGATACATTTTTTAAAATTAATTTTGACTTGAAAAATGAGCAAGTCTTGGTTTACGAGTACAGAGTATCGTGTATCACATATGCGCTTCTTTTTTGACGCTGACCATCAAGTGATCACAACTGAGCCGATGGTTTTTCTCTCTCTTGTGCTGCGGAATTGTGAGTAATTGTCTTCCCTGCTGGGTCTTGGTGCGCGTCTCTCACTGTTATAATCAACATCCGCGCACGCGTGTGCTGTTTACTGTAACACTGTGACTGCGTGCGTGTAAAATATCTTTTATTTTGTGTCTGTATGTGTGTGTACAGAACGTGTGTACTGTTTATAATAACATACGTGAGTGCGCGCATATAATGTATAAGAAAGTCTCATTAGAACCGGGTAAAGATACATTTTCTCTCTCTATCAGCCTGCACTTTGTGTGCATGCACGTCACTGGACACGTGCCTTTTCACACACACCTCTCCACCTCTCGCCCCCTCGTCCCTTCCAGGAGGAAGGGTTACTGTGTAATAAGAGGGAGAGGGGAAGGGATCATTCCTCCTCTCCGCAGAAACACACACACACAGTGGCTGCACACACAAATGGAAAAGCTTATCTGTCTGGATTTATTTTTACTTTTTTAATGGTAAAGTGCAGGTTAATTTGTTTTATTTTTACTTTATATTTTGTATTAATTCTTTTTATGTATTTATTTTTTTGGGCTGTGGGATAAGTAATTTGAGTTTCCATTATTTCTTATTTGTAAAAATTTGATTTGCGAGTTGATCTTTGATTTATGAGTATTTTGATATACAGTATGAGCCCGGTTCCAGAACAAATTATGCTCGTAATCCAAGGTTCCACTGTAGTCAGGTTTTACTGTTTTCTCATTTCATTACTAATACTAATTTCATTACTAGTACTAATAGCAAATTCATCACCTTGTAACTATAGCCTCGCATATGCAGTCAGCTACTGCTCAGCCTCTGGCTGTTTTTGTCAACTTGAGTGGCCCATGATACATATTTCCATTCATTTTGAATGCGGAGGCTGTGTTTCATGTTGCCAGAAGGGCTTGTAACAAGCTCATACCTTGCTCACAATACCAAGTGACACCAATAACTGGGACAAACACTGTATCATACTTTATTCTCCTGCATCCCAAACTCTAGTGCTAACCTGCATGGCTTTGGCCACCATGCACAAGAGGAACATGCAAACCACACACACACACACACACACACACACACGGCAGGAATCGAACCCAGACCCTGTAAGTGCAAGATGACTAACGAAGGTGCTACCCACTACTCCATTGTGCTGCTTCTTCTAATGTTGTTTCCTTTGTCATGTCTTCTTTCCCTGTTCCTAATTATTATCACCTTATAATTTGATCCATGTCTGCAAACAGGAAGACGTTCGGCAAAAGACTAATACCCAGTGGTACTGGATTTACACACAATACAGTTGGGAGAAAATGTGATATCATATGATGACAGTGCAGTCTCATGAGGCTGTTAAGACTGGGAATAACTTCAACTGTTAATACTACTTCCTACTGAGCAAAAAAAATCACTTAAGGCAGTGATTTCCACTGGCTGCCCTGCTCATTTTTTCTGTGTCTTTGCTCTACCACACCTACTTCTATTCAGAAAGGGTAGTCAATTAGCTGATTAGTTAAAACAGGCATGCTGGGAGCTAAGAAAACACTAAACTGGGAAGGAAAGGGGGTCCTACAGGACCAGGCTTGAGAACCACTGATTTAAGGGCATTTAAGATCACTCTCCCAACAAGGCTTTTATAACTGTGTCCCTCTTTGCAGGGAAAACAATAAAGGATCTTGAAGGAGAACGCTCGACTGACTAATTCTTGTCACTTTCACTCATCACTTACTATTGAGATATGTCCACACAGCAGGCAGCCAGAAAAGCTATCCTAAAGGGAATCTACTGTGAATCATGCCTTAAAGGTTTTAATCACAGATTGTTCTGGCACAAGACCACCTGGCAGCACAGATGTGGTCCACACTGCATCCTGCATAGGTCATTGAATCCTCTGTTTTAGTCTTTACAGCTCAACTATGCTGTAATAATGTGCTCAGTGAAATCTGTTCTGGCACGTTTTCGCTTGTACAGACAGAAGAAGGTGATTATTTAGTATTTCCTGTGAATGTATGCTAAAGACCTGTCCAGTTACTACCTGATCTAACTATACTGGGTGGCGGTGCCAAGGCAGCCTTAATATATCAGTCTTCTTATATCAATATAAAGCTACCTGTATTTTCTGTAAAAGAAACTGATTTTTATGTGCTTTATATGCTTTTTCATGCAACGCAACTGTATTTGGCTTGCTAAAGCTCTGTACTTCAATACACTCTTGCATTTCTTTTAACAGAGGTTTACTCTATTCCCATTGGTGCAGTTCTTCTAATCTATGTTCCAAGGCAGTGAGCACTTTCTTCTCCCTGTGCAATGGAGTTTTTGTTACTGACTTAGCAATGTAATTGAGCTTTCCTTTGTATACTTTGTGACTTCTGCATATGAGCTTCATTTATCTTTGTCACTGGAATATCACTTTGGATCAAAGCATGAGCCAAATAAATTTTGGCCCATTAATAGCTTTGATTCTCATGGGATACACTACCAGTCAAACATTTGGACACAAGTTCTGACTCACTCACTCATCGTCTATACTGCTCAATCCTGTATTTAGGGCCACGGGAGTCTGGAGTCTATCCCAGGAGACTTCAGGAACGAGGCACATACACATACACACTATGGGAGGAAACCCACCAAGTACGGGGAGAACATACAAAGTCCTTGCACACAGAGGAGGAAATCGAACGCAGACCCACAAGGTGCAAGGCGACAGCGCTAATCACTACACCATCATGCTGCCCTGGACACAAGTTTCTATTCATTTTCTACATTCAATGTACTTGCAGATTTTAGGACTAACAATAACAAGATTGAAATATTAGAAGTCTGTGCTCAGCATCTTGAATTCACTACTTCAGCTCCTCAATAAGACAAGAATACATTCAATGTATAGTGCCAATTATTAGTGTCGTCTCCTGGAGTCAGCTTAAGACAATGAGACATTACAGCAAAATACTACACTACAGTGTCTATTATGGCAATGCAGATCTCTACCTTCTGTATTTATAGGTAGCTAAGAATGGATATCCTAGTTGTTGTTATCAGGAACAACAATCAAAGCAGTTCTTGATCATTCTTGACAATTCATAGCAAATAGTAAGGTATAGTAGGTTCAATGGGGCTTTTCTCATGGTCGATACTAAACTAGAAAATTCTTCAGATCATAGCAAATCATATGGAGCTTGTCAGGAAATTCAGTATTGTGTATTACATTTTGGAGGGTATGTACTCCCATACAGGGGTAGAAGAATCTCCACGAAATGGTTAAATCCAACATTAAAATTTTGGACAGATCTATCTTTGAAAAATAAACTACTAACCAACATGCTAAATATTCCGACCTAAAGGAGAGTTTCTGGGACCTCTGGTACATCATTGTTTTGCTTTAAGATAATGGTGAGTTCTTCTAGTACCTGAATGATCTGTCACTGGTGTGGTACTGTATGGGCCAAGTTGACTAGTTTGCTTATTAGGCTGGTTCAGATTTTTCAGAAAGCATTTGCAGGGAAGATGTTCTCCAAGCATTGATCTGATTGTAAGGGTCCCACATAATAACTTCCATGACGCATGAGTGTGGCAGAATGGGTTTAGGACATGGGTCTTTGTCCTTGGTGGAGAAGAGTTAGCAGCTTTAGTGCCTTTTGGTTAGTATGAAAATATGATTTGAGAGTGTATGAAAAATAACAATGAGTTTAGGCAGTTTTCAAGAATTCCAGATTCCTACTGTATGTTCATTAAAGATCATAAAGAAATATGCACCTCCCTCCCAACGGTTAAACGATTCTACCAAAGCCAGTCTGCCCTTGAACAACTCATGGTTCCCAGCATTAGAGTTTTGATCTGCTAGAGTCAATATTAAAGACAGATTGAGATTAAAGTTCTCTACCTTCACCTCTACGATAACACAACTGTATCTGGTAACAGCTTAATAGCACAGTCGTAGACACTGTGAGGTAGAAGTCCACTAGCCTAGGTTTTACTAAAACCTCTCATGGGGAACTTTAACTATTGGTTGGCTTTCTGGACTCTCAGGATTATTGGGGTAATATGGGGGTTACTAGGAAGTGATGGTTTCTTGGTGTAGTGCACTAACATGGAAAACACGGAGTTGTGTGCATAGGTTCCAGTGACAGTTCCACTAATACTGTAGCTTTGATTCTCATGTAATGGAAGTACTGGAAACTAACAGTATCGCTGTTAGTTGATGGCTGTACTGTAGTGCTTTAATTGGGTGTTCAAATTATTAATCTGGGAAAATTAAAAACGGGAAAATTATTTATTTGTAGTAAACTGTGAAAGACTTACCGTGGGGTTGCTAGTGTTCCCTTTTTCATAGAAGTGGACTGTGCTACAATGTGGTTAGACTTGCCAGAGTAGACTTACAGCCTCCTTGCTCTACAGAATTTAATCTGCTCTGAACCAACTGTATTAGTTCAGGATTCTCTGTGTCAGGAACTGAGCTCAACACCCCTTTGTGTATTTGATAGTTGTGAATAAGATAATCCAGATGAATGATCATGTCAGTCAGTGAGTGTAGAGTCGGCTCGTCATCATAGCACGCCAGTTCCACAAGCACTTCCAGGCAAAAGTCAGCTTTAAACTTCAACTGATTCCACCCACTGCTGGCCACCAGCGTGCAGAATCGGAGTGCATACTTGGCAGTGTTTCTCAGAGCAGCTGTTCCCTCATCTCTTTGCCCTCAGGAGAATGGTCAAAAACACTTGTGAACAAATCAATTAACTTGGCATAGGAATTTAAAGTTTTATCACCCTGGATCCAGACAGTGGCAGCCCAAAGCAGCACTTTTCCCAAGTGTAGCTTTAGGAATAAAGGTATTTTCTGTTGGTTAAAGACTCCCTCAAGGTTGGTAAAAGCACTGCACTAGAAAGCTTTTGCATAATGAAAGTTGAGTGCTTGTTGGGTTACAACTGATGTCCATGCAGAAACGAATGTTGGTCAGTACGTCAGTTTTGACCAGACACCGTTCATGTTTTTATAAACGGCCTTCCCTGTGTCAGTTATCTTCTGTTGCTGCATCTATCCAAGAGAAATAGTAGTTTATCATTTTAAGATTTTCAGACAAATACCATAGTGGTTAAGCATTTTACTAAAAACAAAAGCACATGAAAAGAAATCCAGTGTCATAACAGCTGGTAAATTAAAAAAAAATTATTCTATGTTAATATATCAATGTATTATAGAAGTATATCTTTACTTTCGGAACATAGAATGTATTTATTTAATTTTCTTTCTTAGTAAAAAGATCAGTCAGGAAAAGTGGTGTACACAGAATTTTAATATGTCATTGTATTAACGTCAAACATCATTTTCAATCAGCCTCAACACTGGTTTTCATTTTGACGAACAGCTGCCAGGTCAGGATGTGCTGCAAGATTAACACTGTTGTTTTAGCTCATGTTTTACGTTTGAAGATTGCGTTGTTATCATTGGCCCCTCTGCCGGAAATGTGTTCCAGGTCAATTGCTGCTTCAATACAACTGAGACCATAACTGTATTGGGCATGATAATTATTTGTCATGCACAATGAATTGTTGACTAGCCATTGCTTCCTCACAATGGTTGTGGTGTTTTTTTTGTATGCGGCCATGTTTAGACTTAAATGAAGCTGGTGCAGCTGTTTAATGACATAATGGTTGACAGGTGATTGAGATGTGAGGCTAACAGGCTATTGTCTGGTACTTTATCTGCATGTTTCAGAGGAAGGATTTCAAGTCGTTCTGTTGGATTGAGGTAGTGTTGAGAATAGTCTCACTTCCTTTATCACACTTCATCCCACTCTTTATTTTTTTAATTACTAAGAGCCTATAATTTGCATTCATTTTTTTTTTACATGGCAGATTTCAGTTCATGCTGCACAATGGCTGTTGATTTCATTTGTAAATTCTCATTTGTCCAGATGAGCTTCGATCTACATGTTCTGATTTTATTTTTAAAACATTAATGCTGCCTTGCATTTTCTTTTCAAACCTGTAAGCCAGTTGATAATGTTTAGTGGTTTTGTTTACAGTTTCATGTAGTGAATGTGGAATCTTTAACTGGTTCATAAATCTAGCATGCCCTTTAATTGTACCCAAGAGTTAAATGAAAAAAATATATATTTTTTTTATGTGACATTTAACAAATGCCATTGTTCACTTCACCCATATGCAAATTTATGGGGTTTAGGAAGTCAATTCCTACCAAGATGGTAATGACCAGCACTCCCACAGTTGAAACCTATGTGACATCACAGACATGTCCAATTCTTCTTATACAGTTTAAGGGGTGCTCCAGACAAGTAAGTGGTGGAACTTTTTTTTTTTATAAAACTGTTTTTTTTTTCCCTCAACTGATTTCAGTGAGGCCCTGCGATGGATTGGCACAACCTGTCCAGGGTGTACCGTGCCATGTGCCCCAAGTCTCCTGGGATAGGCTCCAGGCCCCCGTGACCCTGAATACAGGACTAAGCGGTATATATGATGATGATGATGATGATTTCAGTGAGGCTTTATATATATTAAAGGGTTTATGATCTACAAGTGGTACAAAAAGTTTGACCTACTGTATAGTTGCTTAGAATTTTATTAGGCTATATTCTGACTCACTAGATCCTCAAGATAGATGTATCAGCATTAGGCTTACATCATTACATCCTTGGTAGTGGAAACTTAAAAAGGATTTGTTAGAACTCACATTCTTCTGGGTTACCCCATGTTGCAATTAATTGTAACTAATACTCTATTTTAATTCATATGCACATATAAAATTTTCATTTTATTTTTGTTGAGTTTTTTTTTTTACACAAACCCTGATTCCATATAACCTGATGAATAAATATTGAGCAGAGACATTCAACATTCATTAATTGTAAGGTCACTACCTAATATGGTGTAACTATACATTCAAGAGCTGTTACAAAAATCACAATATTCATTTATGTGGCAGATCAATCAAAGAATAGTTTTGATTCTGTAACATTTGCAATCATGAACACATTTCGAAAATGTCGGAAACACTTTCTGTTATTTGCTTTCTATGCAATAACCACAGACACATGGCCACATCCATAGATCTGCTGAGTATCTACAGGAAACAAAAGTGTGAAATAATGCTGAAATTGCTCTTATACTAAATATTACATTTTTTATGACTTACAGTATAAATGAAGACAAGTGGGTCATGGCTGCACTTTAAGTTGACATTGCTAATAGAGCATGTTTAACAAGACCAACATGTAGTTTAAACTACAGACACATTGCACCTACACACTTTTTAACCAGCTTTTAATTTAAAGTCTTTCCATGAGCGTAACTATGTTTTGGGAAATGCCAGCAAAAAAAGATTAATTACTGTACATCACCAACATTGTGTTGCAAACCTTGCCCGCAGCCTGATTAAATTAGCCATTTAAATGACTGTTACAGCTGGTTCAATGTCTTGTACTATATGTACATTTTCAAATGCCACAATATTATTATTGTACTGTGATCATACTTCTGTGTGGGAGAAATTTGTGTGTGCAATGTATTACCTAATTATAGTAAGTGGCAGTTCTAGTTTGTATGTCGCCCTTGGCGTACTCCCGAAACAGCACTCCACCAATAGAAAAAAAAGAAAAGACTTTGCTGTAACATTTTATTCAGACAATTGGAACAAAAGTAAATAAGCATAACATTTTAACATTTTAACACCCAGTGCACCAGAGCTCGCACGGCAGACACGGAGCTTCAAACTTCCTAGAACCCAATCTTACCCATGGGATGCGTCAGACATACAAGCCCACACCTCATATCACCCAAAGGATCATGGTCCCGAACACCACAGCATACCACCGGATTCTTTGTGGAGTCACATCCTTATATCCTTCTAGCCATCTCAGTGTCACAAGGAGAACAATACTGGGAATAATGTCTTCTGTTGTAATCTTGTATACAGTTGAAACAAGATACTGAATTTTTATACATAAAAAAACTTTTTTTCTTTACTCTCAAACATTAAATCAGAGTAAACCTTTTCTATTTTAGATCAATAAATATATTGTTTGCATTTGTTAAATGTCAGAATCGAGTGAGGGAGACTTTTATGGATTTTTTAAAAATTACTTTCATCAGTCAAAAATTGACATACACTTCCTTAGTATTTGGTAGAATTGCCCCGAAACTGTTCCACTTTGGCCAAATGTTTCGCATATCCTTCCACAAACTTTGGCCCACTTCTCTTGACAGAACTGGTGTAACTGCTGCCCCAGTTTGTAGGCCCTATTGCTCGCACTCGCCTTTTCAGTGTCGCCCACAAATTTTCTCTGGGATTGAGATCAGGGCTTTGTGATGGCCACTCCAAAACCTTGCCTTTGTTGTCCTTAAGCCACTTCGTAACTAATTTGGAGGTCTGCTTGGGGTCATCGTCCATTTGGAAGACCCATTTGCGCCCAAGCTTTAACTTGCTGGCTGATGTGTTCAGATGTTGCTTCCTATTTATTTAGTGAAGTGCACCTGTCCCTTCTGCAGCAAAGCAGCCCCACAACATTACACTACCACCCCCATACTTCACGGTTGGGATGGTGTTCTAAGGCTTCAAAGCTTCACCCTTTTTCCTCTAATTATACCATTTATCATTATAGTTACGTTGTTGATTCGTCAGACCACAGACATGTCTCCAGAAATTAAGGTGTCCCCATGTGCAGTTGCAAACTGTAGTTTTGCTTTTTTTATGGTGGTTTTGAAGTAATGGCTTTCTCCTCCCTGAGAACCTTAAGCTCCTGGTGGTACAGGACGCACACCAGCTGTTTTAGAAGACTTCAGCTATAGCTTGTGCCTTAGTCTTTGTCTTGATCTTTGGCTTGCTGTGCGCTTTGTCTTGTCTTTGTCTTTGGCCCTGACACCTTATCGATGCGACAGGTGCAGCGAGTTCGCACTTATTGTGCTTACGGCACTGTCGCATGGAAACTAGGTAGCTGCAGCTGTGCCTGGTTAGAACTCTGCGGGGTGGACGCCAGCGGATCTGAACAGCGCAGGATATTTTACCACAGTTCTGCCACTCGCGACACCCGCATTGTTAAAGGTACTGTACACCCTCAGACCACAAAAAACTAATCACTGCATGGTGCTCTTCTTCCATTGAACTCACAAGTGGGGCATCTATTTTTTTCTCGCACCGCAGTTATAAATGTAACAGTAGCCTTAAACGGAAATTACTTAGACAGCAGTTTTAATTTGATAAGCAGATGATTTTTTTACCCTTATATATACATAGAGTTTAGCAGTGTAAGTTACACTTATTCTGGATTCCTTTAAAGGTTGGGAAAGCCTACTGAAATTGTAATGACTGTCTGCTACAGTACTGTAAGAATTTAAAGAAAGAAGGAAATAAAATGCAATAGCATGCTGTTATAGAATAGTAATTAATCACATATTCACATTTTTCATATTTCATTTTCTCCATTTAATGTAGTGATTAAATGGAGAAAATTTAATCAATCTATATTATTAATTATTTAAGTGCAATAAATGTGCAATATATCCTGCAATATATGTCAAAGATCTCGTCCATTTTCAATATTTGTAACAATTACTTTTCAAGTAAAATATATCTATATATAATTTAGCTGCTGAAAAGGTCCATCTGCATCAAACATTTTTCATAATTTTGCAGCTTTACATTAGCACAATGGATTTGACGTGAAGCAATCACAATGTGGCGAAGTTTAAACTTTAATCAGCTTCAGTTCAAGGAGAAATAAAGCATTAATTAATTAGTAATTACAAATTTGTATTACATCTAGCATCTACTGTAGAGACCATCAACGTCGAGGGAAGTCAAGGACACGTTTGAAGAGGAAGATGTTGTCGAAGCTTACAAGCAAGAGACGCCTTTTAAATTATAAATGTTTTGGTCTTTAAGAAAGTTCAGGTTGGATTTATATATACAGAAAGAAAGGAATGAATCTGAAAAAAGCCTGCAGAGTTCTGGGATAAGATTTATGTGTGGCTGCCAATGGAAGTTTGTCGCTGGTGATTATTGATGATGTGACTGCTGATAGAAGTAGCAGGATGAATTCAGGAGTGCATAGTGCTCTACTCTCTCCTCAGATTCTGCGAAAATCGATAGGATTTTGCTTCACAGTAAATATTAATAGTGATCCAAAACATACCACGATTGCAACCCTAGAAATTTTTAAGGAGAAGAAGTGCAATGTTATTAAATGGCCGAGTCAGTCACCTGCTGTGAAACTAGAAAACTGAATGTAGAAAGATCCACAAACAAGCAAGAAGGCTGCTGAAGTAAAGGCCTTGCAAAGAAGCTCAAGGACACTCAGCATGTAGTGATGTGTATGAATTCCCAACTGAAGGTAGCAATCTTTTGCATCCAAGCATTAAAAATAATCAATGTATTACTTTAAACAAACAAACAAAAGAACAAACAAACAAACAAACAAAACTATAAAAATGGTTGTAGTTGTACATTTACTGCATATGGCACACACCCTATCCAGAGCAACTTACATTTTATCTCATTACTAGCATAAGTACACCGTTGTTGACGGGTAAAGAGTTTGTATAAATAGTTAAAAGGTTAAAGCTAAAAAAAAAGCAGATCAGCTTTAATGTAATCAGTGATGTTATAGTTCCTAACTTATTAATACAAAGAAATACAATTCTGTAAGCTTGAGTATCTTACGCCATGTTTACACAAAATTATACGGTAAGTCCCCAACTTACGCACGAGTTTAGTTCCGGGAGTGTGTTCGTAAGTCGGATTTGTTCGTAAGTCCAACAAAGTGACTCTTCTACACCGGTGTTTTGGTTCCGCATTATATTCTTGTGAGACTGCACCTTTAAATCGCGAGAGGAATCCTGGTGACGCAATGGGGTCAGCTGACCTTGTTTAAAGACGTTGGGGGAAGACAAACGCCTTTTTATCTCAGGGCTGTATTGGGCTGTGAACTTCTGAAATGATTCACAATCAGAACAGTTTTACATGAAAGACATTTTCTATCATCTTGCTCTCAGACTCATTCGTTAAAACCTGTGAGGCCGACTCATTTCTCCCGCGCCCCCACATGCACGCATATACAATATACCGGACATCTTATACATTCATTTACACACTGAAAAAATTGTACATAATTGTAAATATTGGAATCTGGTGCACTGCAGCGTCTACAATGTTTGTACAATACACATGATGAGCTACTTCCATGATTTTTTCAAATCTATGAAACTTTATAGATACATGGTCCGTTCGTATCTGCGATAATGGGTAACTCGGATGTTCATGAGTCGGGGACTTACTGTACTTCTTTAATCAGCCAAATACACTCCCTGCTTGGTAATCGAAGAGTGAGTCACAGATGGGAAATCGAAAAAGTAGATCGGATAAAGATTAAGTTTGGTCTTAATCTCTCAAATCTCCAGATTTGAGACTCCAGAGCTTTAAAATTCACTTGAACCGCTTCAGCGCTGTTATTTCAGCAGCACATATTAATCACACATATTACACATATAAACTCCGGCACATAACTGTTCATAGCATGGCTTTTACTCAACATTTTCATTTCACTCATGGTGCAGGTTAATCTTCATTATACATTAAGATACATTAAATTCATTATACAGTACGTTACATTAAATTCTGTCCAGCAGTTGTTTTAGGAGTTGTTTGTGCCCACAGTTTGACGCATACACAGTATGCTGTGAAAACACACTAAACAGTTAATGTTGTTTTTATTAAACTATTTGAATTTACGGCTGAAAATCTACACTTTAATCACGTCTTGATGAATTTATTTCAAATCTGTAGTGGTGACGTGCAGAACTAGAATTTGACCCTTTTTTAAAGGCGTCTGTGATATTCATTCAGGCACTTTTGAAATAACAAAGTATAGAAGAACAAAAAATACTTTTTAGTATAGTTTGTTCTTTTTTTTAGAAGAACAAAAAAGAACAACGTATAGAGGAACAAAAAAATATTTTATTGCAACCTGAGAAAATTAAACAAATGCATTTGCAATTTAATTAGATCATCTCTTTAATGTATTGGTAAGTTACAGTATATAAAGCAGACACTTGGGTTTATTTAATTTGTCATAATAATTTACTTTCAGAAGACTTTTTTCAGTCTTTCAGCCTTTTTGCCGGATTGTACCCACTAAACCCATTTTGGAATTTACTGGCGCTCATGCCCTTCTTACTGACTGTTTTCATGCAGAGTGGAGTATAAAGCAGTTATTTAATTTCATTTTTTTATTTTTGCTGCTGTTGCCAGTCTTATTTCATGACAAAAAAAAAGAAAAACATCATTCAGCATCTGTGACTGCTTCAAGCTAAAAATGATACACATCATGCATACACTTACTACAGTACATTAGGAGGCTGACTATTATTTGCATGCTACACGCAGTGATGTTAATATACCACTAGGGAGCATACCAGCAATTATGATTTACTCCTTCACAATGCACTGCAAGAAAACCTGCTTGTCACTGATACTGTTCTGTTTTCATTACAATAATGCTTTCCTCAAAGCCTTGTCTCAAATGGCACTGTTATGACAATAGCTTTCATTTCATGCACTCAGTTTTCAAGATGCATCCTATATAAGAATGCAATCTATATAAGCTGAAAATTCAACATAAAAAACGTTTACTTATCCTCACCTGTAGTCTATGCACTACATAGCATACGTCCTTGTCTTACACACCTTCACTACAAACATCTAGTAGATATTGTTTACATTAATTGTACTTAATGTTGTGTGAATGTTAAAGTGCAGTTTGACCATCTCACACTTTTAAGCACAATTTGAGCATTTTAAAACAGCAGGGGGCAGTTGTGTACTGCAGAACTAAGTGGTCGTTGAACGCCATTGGGAAAAAAGATTAAAGCATTTCTCTGTCTTTCTTTCTCTGAGTCTAAGCTGGATATCAGGGGTTTGGTAAGGCGATGGGGGAAGGAATACCATCGGCATCAAGTAAGCTTGTTACGTAATGCAGTGTCTGTGTAAAGAGAGAAGAGCAGGGTGAGGGGAAGCACTGGCATGGAAATCAAGGAAAATTAAATGTATTTGATATGCTGTAAATGGTTTATTTTGACCAGTGGTGCGGCTATGTTGTAGGTATTAGATGGCAAGTGAGCTTTTCTGCGTCCCATGTTATACTTTTTGATATTTAATTATATTAAAGCGCTTTAGACTTGCTTTCCCTCATTTATTTCAACAAAAACAGTCATTTCCAACAATGCACTGCAAGAAAACCTGCTTGTCCAGGTCTGTCATATAGAAAAGTAAGCATAATCAGTCTGCATTTTCTTTTAGTTTTGCTTCATACTGTTTAAAGGCGTCTTGTTCTACCAGTATGCCCTTTTCGGTATAGATGTTACTTTTGGTTTCATCATGATTTCTGGCCACGGGTTATCAGAGATCCTGGGAACCGTTGCTCTGGAATGTAACTGCATCCCTTTTTTCTGAAGCTGTTTTGCGAGCTTCAAGTATTCTTCAGTCAATCTGCCCTTGTCAGTGTCAGTTGTTGCACTAAAACACATGTTCATGATTCTACTGTAGCACTGCTCTTCACACATGACAGCAACCGATCAGCTCCTGATCTCCAATAAAATGCGATTGGATCCAGATGGTGTTCTTTAACCTACAGCAGCTGGAAACAAGGCTTGGTGACATCATTCTTAATCTCCTACAATAGCACAGGTGAGAGATATAGTCTCTACAAAGACAAAAGGAGGGCTGCAGAAGAGAGGGGTTTTTACTCTATTTAAGTCTAAGGAATAGACGCCAGTGGCTTAACATTGCAGACTATTAACTTTAAAAAGACCTGGAGGTGGGATACCGTTGATTTCTTTTTTGCAACTCATGCCATTACCACAATACCAACATCCAACATGACCTTGTTAAGTCAGTTTTAAACAAGCAGCTATTTTTTTCTGCCTTTGCCCGCCTTCTCTCTCTCTCTCTCTCTCTCTCTCCTTTTCCCTACTCACTGTCTATTCTTGTGTCATTGCCTGTGCCTTCAGGCTTTTAGTGTAAATGGAATAGCGGTGAAGTGAATGTAAATGTAAAGTGTGCAGTGGGGGAAAAATATTCTGTGCTGGATTCATGAACTTGAACTAAAGGATACGTGCTGCTGCTATACGGTATGTATGTACGTATATGCTTGCTTTCTATTGGGGGGCCCAATGTGTGCTGAGAAAACAACGTTTCCCACACCATTACACCATCAGCACTAGTTTGAACTGATGACATACGCCAGGCTGGCCTGTGAATTCATACTGTGATTGACAAATTCTGACCCGGAGATTTGTGTGACCCAAACATCTTCGTGGCACAGCAGACATCACATTTCATCAGACTAGGTTACTGTTAAGTTTAAAATTGATGAGTCAATTGAGATCTGCCTGCTGTGCTTCGACACACTTATCGATGGCTTGTCGATTGGGAGAGACATAAAAACACACGAGTGTCTGAATGTTTTCTGGTTTATTCACAGCAACAAGAGGTATGGAAGTCCTATGTAAGCCATGTCCTGATTGAATACAAAGTATATACGTGTCATGTCCATCTGTTGCTGCATTCATCCACATGTTCTAAAGGAATCCAGGAACCACAGGAAGTGTTGCCATATGAGGAAGAGCTCATTAACAGGCAAGGGTGAGAAAATGACAGAAAACACCAACAGTTATGTTTTTCCATCACATTGTGCAATAGAAATCTCTAGAGAACATTAAAATAATTTGTCATTACCATTGTAGGAGATCATACATCTCCAACAGTTTAACAGCTGCACAGTGGCAAAGGTCTCGGTGCCCGCATGCCAAACTGCCAGGTTGCACATAAAGTGGAAGTAATTAGGCTCTTAGATGTTATCAGTCATGACACTGTGGCAGATTAAATGCTCTCGAGTATTATTAATTATCAGGTCAGGAATATTAGAAGTACAAATTAAAGGTGGGACGAAGTGACTAGTCATGAGAAGTCTGAATCATTTTAGTGACTCGGTTTTTCGAATCTCGTTCATCAAAATGAACAAATCTTTTCGTTTGAGTCCTTTAGTTCATTTCGTTCTTTTGATCAGAAATAAAATAAAATGTTACATTTTCAATAAACAGACCCCCAACACGTCTACATACGCACATTTAGGCTATAGTTCCAGTAATGAAAACATTACAGGGCAGCTAAAGACAGAATGAGCAGCTCACCTCTCATATCTTCTAGTCCGAGTCGTTCATTCTTTTGTCACGTGACTCCCATAGGCGCTATGCTGTGCATTACACAGGAAACAAAATTGAACGGTTCTTCTCATGAGTCTTTTGGTCCGAGTCGTTCATTCTTTTGAATCTATTGCACTGCAAAGCGTCTATGGGAGTCACGTGACAAAAGAATTAAAAGACTCGGACTAGAAGATTCGTTGAGAAGATTCGCTTAATTCTGTTTCCTGTGTGTTGCACTGCATAGCGCCTATGGGAGTCACGTGACAAAAGAACGAACGATTCGGACCAAAGACTCAAAGGTAACTACTCATTTCTGTTTCCTGTACATAACCTACGGTGGTTTTGCGATGCTTTGCACATGCGCACCCAGTAGAAAACATACAAATCACTCTCTGAGACTACTCGTACTTCTGAGTCACGTTAAAGACTCGTTCAAAAAGAGAGGCTCGTTCATGAACGACCCATCACTAGAAGTGACAGTCAGACAGTGATGGGGGGGGGGGGGACGCATGGGCTTGAGTGCAATGATGAGCATTCAAGATGTAAACATTCTGCATGCAGAAAGAAAAATCCCAGAAGCTTCGTTATTCTGTTTCTCCGGAATGTCTGCTCAAACCCTGAGTGGCTGGGGTTGATGTAAGCTGTAACCGGTGCTTCAAGCACAGTGAAAGATAACCTATAATGACACAGTGGTGCACTTACCAGATCAGCACTAAAACACTTTGTACCCTTGGCTTTTTCATTTTTAACTGTTTTTGGGCCGACCGATACACTGCCCTAGCCTCTGGAGATGTGTTTCTGTGTGTGTTAGAAAGTACACAGTGCATTAATCTCTCCGAACAGGTTAGCTGTGAGCTCCCACGACTGTCTTTTCTTATCTGTCATATCCCCAGCTTAAAGGTCACATCTGTCAGCTAAAGGTCTCTTTTATCCACATTTAATACACACAGAGAACGGTACAATGTCTCCCATGTGCCTGTTTAATATTACAAAAGACCATTCCATTGGCACTTGTCTTTAAGCAGGAAATTGAATAAACGCACTATGCCGGTGAATTAGTGTAATACAAATTGTCGTAGTGAAACTGTTCTTCCCTTTCTCTGTATTCAGGCTGTAGCTGATTAAAAGTGTAGCTATTAAGTACTGCGATGAAGAACGTTCACGTCGTGCTGGGTTTTCTTGCGCACATGCCTTGTCTCAGCAACAAGATGACACAGTTGGCGTTCAGCTCGGTTACAGAAGGCCGCTGTCTTTGATGGATCTTTCTGGCATGTTCCGTTTCCAGTAGATCCATAACTAAAGCGTGAAAGCCACATTCACACATATGGAAGGAAGTCTGCAGAGCGAATGAACCCGAACGCATCATCAGCCAGAGGAAGTTCCTTTCTCTAATATGATAATATGGTGTTGGCGCCTTGATATGATAATTTTGTGTTGCGTAGTTCTATTGTCTGTTGGCTCTATTTAAGGAGTCACATGGTGAACGTTAAGAGTGCTAATGGTTAATTTAACTTATGAATAATAGAGATAGCCCAGTGAATTTTTTAATATTATAACACATTCTTAACTTTGTTTAATTAATGCATCATTATATAATAGCTTTAGTACTGTAATTTAATATTTTTGGATTTGTCTTATAATAAAATCACTAAGACGGTGGTTCATTTCTGTAACGGAGGTAAGTGAAATATGAGTTTGCATGCCGTCTATAGAGAGAGCAGAATAGCATGCTGTTTATTTGGTTGTTCTGCAGAGGTAATGATCGTTTCTTTTAATTGAAAGACTTTGAGCGTGAAATGCACAAACGTAAATGATTGGAACGTTGGGAATCTAAACCCTCTTGCACCTGCCAGTCCACAGATGGAGAAGAGATGGATTGTATTCCCTGCACTCTCTCTCTCTCTCTCTCTTTCTATCTCTCTGTGGATTTTTTTTTCCTCCACAATATTGCAGACACAAAGGCTTTGGTACGGCATATCTCTCTTCCACTGCTTCCCTCTGTGCAGGTTAACTACAAAGCTACCAGGATGAACACGCATCACCAGTAAATTTGCATAACAAAAAGCTTTCACATATTCTTGAAGGAGGAAAAGCTGAAGCGACTTTAATATTTTCATTCTGATCCTTATTTGCATATGAGCCACATCAGTTTCCGAACAAATTTTGTTGCTCTGCACATTGTCTGCCCAACCAAAATGGAATCTTTCTCAGGCTCATTTAAAAAAATAAAATAAATAATAATCAATTTTTTTTTTTAAACTCATGAACTACACATTATACAAGGGCCATATTGAAAATAATGCAAAACTGAGCGTAACCTCTTTATTAACTGACACAGATGTTCAAAACACACCAATGTTGGCAGAATAACTCTTCCTCTATAAAAACGTACAGTACTACTCAACATACAGTAGTCTCCATCATAAGCAAGGCATTTGCCCCATCGGTGGTCACAACTCTTGAATCTCCCACTGCTGCGCTCCACTGGCAAGAGAATGTGCATAAATGGATGAAGACATTAAAGAAAAGATAAAACAGCTCAGAAGGTAAACCACATAGTCGGAGACCATGCTGATAGTATCTTTGTATAGAGCAGGGGTCCTGAATTAAAAATTTAAGTCCGGACAATTAAGTCCAGTCAATAGATGTATTACTGTAATTTCATGTTTGTGAGCAGTTCACATTTCAGTAATAGTGTATTTAGTGCCAGTTTTCAGTACTGCGTTATACATGTGGACAGTCTTGTATATTTCCTTTTATTTGTATGGAATACAAACAACTATCGTTAATCAGTCTTTAATGCTCTCAGGTCACCTCCCTCATCTCGGACCTCTCCGGATATGTTTGCTCAAATGACCCGTTTTTTTTTTTTTTTTTTCGCCACGGTTTTAGAACATATGAGACAAACAGGTTTTAAACTTTCCGCAAAAAGTATGAAACTATATTGATCTGTCCATTTATATTTGAAGATTCAGTTTACATAATCTACTTACTTTATCGCGTTGATTGGCTCCGTTGACTGACGGATGTATAGTCATGACCACCTCAAGGGAAAAAACACTATATTTTATTGTTGTATAAACTGTTCTCGTTTATCTCGTTAAGCATCAGGGTCCAGATAGAACGGTCACGCAGTCCGCCATTTATTGATGCCTAGTATAGTGGAAGAGTTACTCCACCAACAATCTGAATGACCTTTTAAATAATTACTTTTGCATTATTTTCCATACAGCCCTCAGATTTCTCAGGTGGCATGTTGGTACGGTGGATAGCCTTTGCATCTTCTCCAATTGTCTACATGTGATTCCTTTAGGATTTTGGTTTTCTTCACATTGACCAAAACATACTGTATTAATTGGCAATGATGGCAATGATGGATTGGCAATGACGAATTGCTCTGCCACCAACCAAGGGTCACAGATTCAAAAAGATGAGTAAATTATTATATTTTGTAATAACAGCAGACACTCGGTGTTTTATGAGGATGACCTTTTTAATACCATATTAAGTTATAACGTGATGCTGGTTAATGGCATTGCAGGGTTGTTAAAAGTTTGATCCCTTAAATTTTTAACAACTTATTACGGTTGATATTATGATTTCAACAAGGATCAGCATTTTGAGTCAAATTGTATGACTGTTTGACTTTGCACTCAATAATGAAGGAAATGATCTTGGCATGTGATTTTTTGTGAAAATAATAGCTAGTGGATGAATCAGAAACTTTATTTTTTAGTTAAACTAAAATCCCCCTCTGGAAGTAGTCTGCACACCAGGGCCCTGACTTACTAACACCTGTAAAAATATATGTGTGTGTGCACGCATGGTGTGTTGCAACGTTTTTTTTTTTTTTTTTTTTACATATTTTTTAATAAACAAAACAAAGAAAAAATTGTTGCTCTTTTATACATTTATAAACTGCTGTTCTAAAAAGAAAATTGCATCAGATTACAGTGTCTTCTGGGCAAACTCTGGTCTTTAAGTTTTATTGTTTCACTGCTTTCGTCCTCTAGGGGCTCATCAAGTACCATTCGGCTAAGCTGATAAAGTAGTGGAATGACCCTTAAGATGGTGGTAGGGATTTCCCAAAGGAGACATATTGAATAGAAATGCACCAGGCCATGTTAAAACACAGCACTGAAGTAGGGTGAATTACTTTTTCTCCTTGCTATACGTTTTACCCTACCAGACTTAGAAAGACTGAAAAAGAGCTGAGGGAAATAAAAAAGACACAATTTTTTTTTTTACCTTTTATTTGTTCTTTTCCTCTTAGACAGCCTTCATATACAATATTCCACTAATATACAGGGCGGCCAAAAGTGTAGATCCTTGGGCAGTTTTTTAAAAGTAAAAATGTGCTTAAACTGACAGTCACTAATCTTGAGGCTTTTGTGGTGTATATGAGGAACACAAGGACAATAAAAATTTTGTAATGGATCAGAACTGATGTTGCAGCAGAGATGATTTACTTTCAGTTTTACGATTGTTCTGGGCTGATTCCCATAGTCTACTTACATCAAATGACCCCAAAGAACAAAGCTGTGTGGTGTCAGGTCTGGTTCTATTTAAGAGCACAATTGCTAAAAGCAAAGGGCAGTACTGGTTATGAAAGAACGGTATCAGAACACCCAATGCATCACAGCCTGCCGTGTATGAGGCTTAGCAGGCAAAGAATTCAAGATTGTTGATCCAGCCTCCTAATTCCCCAAGCATCCATGAAAAGTGCCAAGCAATTAATTCCAATCCATCATCCCACAACCCACAGCACCCAAAGGATCCGCCAATAACGTCCCATTGCCGCACTCCCAGAGGTCCTCAAGGGGAACTCACAACATTGGGCTTCAATGCTTCAGGTTTTATATTTATGGCTGATCAATGTAAATGGAACATAGACAGAATACATTCCAGCCTAGGAGGAAAAATGCCATTGTTTGACTGCAATCAGATGCTTCAACGAAAGCAACACTAATTTTAAAGCAATTTACTGTCAGAGGAACGAGACTTCCGTTAGCTGCTGAAGTGGATCCAGATGCAGGGGCGGCGGCTGAGCAGGTGCTGTGCTCGGGCTGTAGACTGGTGTGTGCGCGCAGGTCCGCTGAGGAGCGTTGAATCTACTCGCTGCCGAAGGGGAGGGGCGTGCGCGCTGGGTCGGAGCTGGCGTAGTTGAATCCGTGAGC
>QMIH01001263.1:5688-18313 GCA_003987875.1 Clarias batrachus
GAGAGGTACTTAGTGCTCCCACATTAATAAAAAAAATCAAGCAGGAGGAACGGATAGCGCTGTCCTCCAAGTGTGTTACTCCGCCCCCAACGGTGTGTGAGCAAGCAGTTAGGAAAAGATACGGGGGTGTGCTCGGTTTGCAGGAAACACGTGATAGTCTTCGGGAATACAAAGGAATTCAAGAAGTCATGGAGGACATAGTTAATGAGGGCCTGGAATACGGCAGGGGCGTTGGTTAGTCCAAACGGAACCACCAAATATTCATAGTGCCCAGTAGGGGTGTTGAAGGCAGTTTTCTACTCATCGCCCTCCCGGATGCGAACGAGGTGGTAAGCATTTCGTAGGTTGAATTTGGTGAAGATGTCTGCTCCCTTGAGAAGTTCAAAGGTGGTGGCCATGAGTGGTAATGGGTAGAAATTCCTGACGGTTACTTCATTAAGTCCTCTGTAATCAATCCACGGACGAAGGGACTCGTCTTTTTTCTTGACAAAGAAAAACCGCACCCCAGCGGGTGAGGAGGATGGGTGAATAATTCCGGTGGCTAGGGACTCCATGATGTACTTATAGAGAACGTGGTTCTGGGAGAATGTCAGGGGGAGCGCCCTCTAGTGCTCCCAGTCTGACTAGCAAATTCCTCCCTTTCACTGGACAGTCCTTGAGCATGTGTCCTAAGGCTCCACAGTAAAAACAAGCCCTTTGTAGATGGCGTCGGCGTCTCTTCTCCTGGGTCCTGTGTGGGTCCTGCCTAGCTGCCTGGGCTCCTCTTGATCAGTCTGCTTTGGAGTAGGAGACACATGGGCTGTCCTGGGTTGGGGTGATCTCCTGGTGGGGAGCAGGCTCCTGGGCTCGTGGAGGTTCGTGGGAAGTTCGTAAGAGATGAGCTCATTCTTGAGACCCTTGGACAACCCCTCCAGAAAAACATCCACTAAGACTCTGTCATTCCACCCACTAGGGGCAGCTAGGGTACGGAACTCGATGGCATAGTCATAGGCGGAGCAGGGCCCCTGACGAAGTCTCACTAACCTCGTATTTGGGAGGTGACCTTGCGCTGTATTTGGGAGGTGACGAGTTCCTCGTGATGCTTACCGAGGAGAGAGCCTTGATTCTCCAGCGCCTGTCTCATCCTGTCCAATCCTGCTGGACCCATGGTATGGCCAGGTGGATCCAGGTGCAGGTGATAGAGCAGGCTGCGAGTCTCTGTAGATCTCCAGTTCTGCTGCAGTAATGAGAGCGGGAGCGTAGGAGCCGTGCAGCGAGATCTGTAGCCTTGTAGACACACTGAGACGTGAGACTGAACCGTAGTGGTGTAGTGGTGAGGGCAGAAGCGTTAGGTCAGAGCCATGTGATCCGTCCGCGATGTAATAGTGCTGGGACATTAAGCTGAGTCGTAGTCGTGAAAGCGGAAGTGTGAAATCAGAGCCGTTAAATCCTTCAGCGAGAGCGTCGTGCCAAACGTGAAGCGAAGCCGTAGTCGAGAAACAAAAGCATGAGTTCAAAGCCGTTAAATCCATCAGCGAAGCAATTAATCCGAAAACGTGGACGAGAATCGAGAAAATGAGAAAACAAAGCGGAGTCGTAAACAAGTAAACCATGAAACAGAAACGTGAGAATACTGAGACGAAAACACACACAAATAATCTGGCAGCGAGACAGCGCACTGCACTTCTTTATGAGCCGGAAGAAATCAGCAGCAGATGAGAAACCAGTGTGCAGTCTGGGGGCGTGTGAGAAGAAATGAAAGTGGGAAAACATGGCCGCGTGATGGGAAGCATGATAGCATGGGAAAAGGAAATGTCAAGATGCGGAGGCGGTCTTTGATCAGAGAGAGAGCGCTGAGAACATGACATTTATGTTTTACATAGATCATAACCCTCAYAGAACTGTATAGAACCTTAAAACTCAGCAGCCAAGCCCTCGTCATTCTGTCACAAATACACAAGCAATCAGAAGTCTTAGGTATTGTTTAATTCTGTACATTCTGTAATTCATTAACAGTGTTATAAAATGTACATTAAGGAAATGCTGTTCAGTGATTACGTTGCCTCCCAGAAACACACACACACACACACACACACACACACACACACACACACACACACACACACACACACACAGTATAATTTATATGAGCTGCATGCTGCTTTTCCTAACTTTAAAAGCTTTAGTATTGATTAGTTGATATTTTATCTGTTTATTAGTCCTAAACCTGTGTAATTAGAAACTTTATGTTGAATTACCATTTGGCTTATACATATTGAATTATATTCGGCAAACTGGCAAAACTTCTGCTTTTATAGGGCGGACGTAGGATTTGCCTCCACATATTTACCTAATACTGAAACTCGATTTGTCCAGATAAATTTTATGATGTTTTTACACGAAAAACATCAAATTAAAAGGAGGGGGCACTAACTTTTACACACGACTATGTTGTTTACACCAACAACTTATAGTTAAACTATGAGTGGCTCTATGGCATGAAGCATGAGTTAACTGTGGAGGCTCAGCCCCGAAAAGTCCTCTTGTGTTTTGTTTAAAATCAGCTTTGCTTTCTCAACTTTCATGTAAAGCAAGAAAACTCTGTGTGTAGTTCTGACCTCTGTTAGAGTTGTGTTTAATGTGTGTGTGTGTGTGTGTGTGATAGAGAGAGAGAGAGAGAGAGATTACACCCTCTTTGTTACCCCCACACATTCTTTCCTCATCAGTACGAAGTGAAAGTCAGAAGCTGAATTCGAACACACACAAACTCAAATGTCAGAGGATCACTGAACCCTTTGTATCAGATCTGAACAGAGATATTTCCAGATTCTGATGAATAATCTCATAAAGCAGAGAGATTTCAGAGCAGCCGCTCCTACTGAAAGCGCGGTTTATTTGGAGCACATCACATGTCACTGCGCCGCTTTTACACACTTTACTGTAAACGTCAGCGCCGTGAGCACGAACACAACCCACATAACTTCACTTTTATACACGAACATATTAAATACATAATAAAAACACACAGGAGTTTTATTCTTGTAAGCTTTTCCTTCTGTTGCCTTCAGGGATTTTATGTATTTTTTTAAAGAGGGAAATGGCTTTTATGTTAAAGTGCTTGGGTGTTGACCGGGACTCCTTGTGGATGGATGGATGGATGGATGGATAGATTATATTTAATAGGACAATTTAGAGCATTAAGCCATGAAAAGAAAAAGAAAAAAATGCTTTTCAAAGGTTTAAAAAAAATAATTAAATAAATTGTTCTTGAAACTCCTTGGATCGTTGAATATAACTCAACAAGTAAATGCTTATGTTAGGAACGCCTGAGGCCAGGACACATGCAGTAAAAGATGATTATTAAACTATAATCAGGCGAGCAAAGTAAACATCTGTAATCAGAGTACAGAGTCAGGGAAACAGGCTAGGGTCAGGCTTCCTGTAGGTTGTTTGCACATGACTATGATGGCACACGACATCTGGTTGGAATGCTGGGTAGAAACAGCAGAATGGGTTGAAATGGGATGTGGAAAAAGTCATGGAAAGCCAAGACACCAGCTGCAATTAATCAGTAATTAGAAAGCAATCCTGCCGCTTGTCAGTGCAAATCAATATCAGCTGGTTCAGTCCCAACTGATGTCCTATAATAAAAAGCTGTCTAATTACCAAGGTGTCACACAAGAAACATCTAAATATGGCTAAAAGCAAAGAGCTCTCTCAAGACCTGTTGGGGTCAGAGGAAAGAACTTGATTTCACCATAATCTGGCAGATTCACAAGAGTTCTGACAGAGAAGTAAAAAGAATGATCAGAACAGTTGTCCACGAGCCGAGGACCACTTGTGGAGAGCTCTTCAGAAACATCTGGAATTATCAGGTACAATTGTTTCAAACAAGACGATGAGTAATGCACTCAACCGCCGTGGCCTGTAGGCACGCTGTCACCACACAAGACAAGCACGTTGAAGGTGTTGAAAGTTAGCTGCACCTTAGAACCTTCAGGATTTGAGGACCAATGTGCCAAAATCACACCTGAGCAATGTATGCATCTAGTTTCTCCATGCAGGAGGCGTCTTGAAGCTGGCATTACCAACAAAGGCTTTGAATACTTCTTCAATACTTTTTCCAGGTGTCATTTCACATTATTACACACAATTTATGGACACCTATGATTTGATGTCTTTACATGTGTAGACTGCATGAGTTGTTACCAACATCTGGTGAAAATTCTGTCAGTATCACCTTTAGAAATATATTTACTGAGATGAATGATGATGTGTTCAATACTTTATTTTACCCATTGTATTTGTAAACTTGAATGGCTTTTTCAGCAATATATACAGTTGCATCCAGATATTTACTGTACATACACTTCAGGAAAAAAAAAACACAAAAACCTTTTTTTTCTTTACTGTCAAACATTAAATCAGAGCAAACCTTTTCTGTTTTAGATCCATAAATATTTTTTGCATTTGTTAAATGTCAGAATCAAGCGAGGGGAAATTTTTTATTTGTTTTTTTTTAATCACTTTTATCAAAGTCAAAAGTATACATGCAGTAAGTTTATTGTGTCTTTAAACAAAAAAGGACAGATGATTCCCTTCTGCGCTTAAGAAGCTTCTGATTAATTGATTCCATTTGAGTTAATTGGTGGTGCACCTGTGGATGCATATAAAGGCACCTCAAGCACAGAGCCTCTTTCTTTGACATCATGGGAAAATCAAGAGAAATCAACCAAGACATCTGGAAAAGAATTGTGGACCTCCACAAGTGTGGCTCATCCTTAGCTGCAATTTCCAGATTCCTGAAGCTCCCACGTTCATCCGTTCAGACAATAATGTGATACATCTACAATCATCATACCGCTTAGGGAGGAGACGGATTCTGAGTTCCAGAGGGGAAAGTTTTTTGGTGCAAAATGTGCGAATCAACCCCACGACAACAGCAAAAGACCTTGTGAAGATGCTGATGAAACTGTAAGACTGTGTGATTATCCACAGTAAAACCAGTCCTGTACCACCATGAGCTGAAAGGTTACTCTGGAAGGAGAAAGCCATCACTTCAAAACCACCATAAAAAAAAGCCAGACACAATTCACAGATGTACAACTGTCATTTGTTTTTGAATGTTTAAAATTCACGAGTGCATCATGGACTGTGCATGTGAAAATCGTTACATGTGTGAATATCTCTGGATTTGTGTGTGTGTGTGTGTATTTTTGAGACTTTGCTGACAGCACCGTGGGTCACTCGTGCTCTTTAGCCAATCAGATACGACCTCACCAATCACACAATCACAGCCCTCCAGGAGCGCAGCACTCAAGTAGCTCAGCTTTGCGCACCTTTTCCGGAAATGAAGCTTTACCTACTCATACCAGCATGGCGACTAAGAACTTTTCACTAAGAAGTTATTACTTTATTTCATAATGTTTCATTAATTAACATCACCGAAAATAAAACAACTAACCACTTTATCATCTTTATAAACACTTAAGGTGCACTCGTGAATTTTAAACATTAAAAAAAAAAAAATTTGACCGTTGTACATCTGTGAATAGTGTTCTGCATTTGTGAAACGGATATTATGAATATATATAAATTTATTTTGTGCACGTGAGTGTTTTGTTTTGTGAACATTTTTTTTTGTGCACGTGAAAATTGAATTTTACGCATGTGAAATGGGATACGCATGTGTGCATCGTGTCTTTTGCGTGAATTATTTTTGAGACTGATCCACTTCCATAGTATGCAGCCCCCAAAAGTCCTCCAAAAGGTGTTTTGTTTAAAATCAGCTTTGCTTTCTCAACTTTCATGTAAAGCAAGACAACTCTGTGTGTAGTCCTGACTTCTGTTAGAGTTGTGCTTAGTGTGTGTGTGTGTGTGTGTGTGTGATAGAGAGAAAGAAAGAGGGAGAGGAGGAGAGGGAGGGAGATTATACCCTCTTTGTTACCCCACACATTCTTTCTTCCTCAGTACGAAGTGAAAGTCAGAAGCTGTGTGCTGTACGTGACAAGAAGAAAGTCACTTTCTGGGACAGATAATCGTGAGTACATGAATATGAATCTGTAATCTGTGAATGTCAGCATCATTTACTAAATGAAGAATGTTTGTGTCTTAACTTTTTAAACACAGTTTACTCTTTGTTGGATGACGCGGTGTGTCCTGCGGTGTTTATTACAGATGTTTACAGATGTTATTTGTTGAAAAGGGAATTAAGATTAACGTTCATTATAACAATTCATGACTTATTTCTACCGTCCATCATTTACAAACAGAAATAAACATATCATGATTTCCCAGGTCCATTAACACACACACACACACACGAACTCGAATGTCGGAGGATCACTAAAGCCTTCGTATCAGATCTGAATCTCTCACACCGCAGTGAACAGAGATATTCCCCAATTCTGATGAATAATCTGATAAAGCAGAGAGATTTCAGAGCAGCTGCTCCTCCTGAAAGCGCGGTTTATCTGCAGCACATCACATGTAGGGCGCCGCTTTTACACACTTAGATACCATGTTTTTAATTACCAGGGTGTCACACAAGAAACATCTAATTATGGGTAAAAGCGAAGAGCGCTCTCAAGACCTGTTGGGGTCAGAGGAAAGAACAGGTTTATTTTACCAGATCAGCTCTGCGCTGTCCAGATTGTCGCGCTTTCTGTCCGTTGGGCCGCGCCAATATTTGGTCCGTCCAGGGCGGCTCAATCGGGTGCCGCGGGTTCGTCCCACTTTTGATGTGTTTCGCTTCCCATAGTTGGCGTTCTCTCCGGAGGGGGTGAAGGAAAAAAGAAGAAAACGCTTCGGTGACTCTTGTACGAGGCGTGGACAACTTGTGTGTGTATAAGTAAAGGTGTAAACGCTCAAGAAAATAATGTAATTTGATGTCAGCCCTTAGAAGAGAATCTGTTAAGAACTGAAGACTGTTCCCTTTGCCAACGCGTTTTCACGAAAGAAGTTCTAAATAAACCAGTTGCGAGAGAACCGCTCGGGTCTGACTGCGGGAAAGTTCGTTTGCTGTTCGATGTTTGTTTGATATTCAGCTTTTGCTGCCCCTCTACATACAACACGGAGTTTTTGAACGAATATTAAGTCTTGGGATATGTTCACCTTTTTGCCTTGAATGTGCTTCAAAGAGGAACCGTCATGTTTCAACATTTCAAGTCGATATAAGCAACAACAACAACAAAAAATTATTCTGAGGCGCTTAACCCCGGTAAAAGCGGAGCTGCGCTGCGTGCGGCTTAGGGACCGTGTACAAATTACATGCACTCTGTGAAAACGTAGAAACTGCAAGTACAGTCAGTCATTAAGGGATATAGGTAGATGCTGCTTATACAGCTCTACTACAGGTGTACAAGTTTATGAATAATCTTTTTTTGTTGTTGTTTACAATAATCAATTAAATAAGAAATCCATTGCACATTTGGCAATAATTGTGCTATGCCCCTATCCCTATGTCACAAGAACTCTATCCCCAGGTTAACACCTCAATTTATAATTATATTCATTTATTGCAAAAGAAAATAAATTCACACAATAATTAAACAACAAATATATTGCACTTTTTCCTATTCCCTAACCCCTCAATTTAGGGTTATATTCATTTATTGCAAAATAAAATGAATTCACATAATCAATTAAACGACAAATCCGTTGCACATTTCCCCAGAATTCCTATTGTGATGTGCGCCTCCCTATCACAGGAACTTTTTTTCCCCAGTTAAACCCATTTCTTTGGCGTTATTCTCATTTATTGTCATTATTGGCACAATAATCAATTAAACAATAAATCTATTGGACTTTTACCCATAATTCCTCTTGTGATTTGCCTCTCTTTTTCCCATATCCCTGTGCTTCAGAGGAATTACAAACTGTAAATATTTAGTACTGTATACTATTACCTACTAATGATGTGATCTATCTTTTTACTATTGTAACATCAAAATAATCAAAATGATTACTTGTGCATATTTATTAAAACATTGAATAGAAATGTTAATGATTTTATTTAAATAACTTCCAAATCTATTCTTCAATGTGTGGTCACTTCTCCTGCAGAGGGCACAAACCTTTTTTTAAAATATCATCACTTTGCGTATTTATTAATATTTATTAATAGAAATATGAAAAAAAAATATTTTAATCCAGGTCATGTGACCTATTGCTTCAAAATCTATTCTCAAATGTGTAGCCACCTGCTCTGCATAGGGCACAACCCCTTTTAATATGAAATCTTATGAATTTCCATATTTATTAATATTTTTTATAGAGATATGAATAATTTTATTTAAATTACTTCAAGGTCATCACATCAAAATTCTTTCTAAAATGTGTAACCACCTACGCTGCAGAGGGCAGAACCATTTTTATTAAATATCATCCCTTTGCATGTTTATTAATTACTTCATTGACATTTTATTGATTGTATTCAAATACATTCCAGGTCATGTGACCTATTGCCTCAAAATCTATTCTAAAATGTGTGCCCCCCCCCCCACCTTGTTCTGCAGAGGGCACAACCTTTTTTAATTACATTTGATCACTTTTGTATATTTATAGTATAAGTACCTTTTTTTAGAATGATTAATTTATTTATTACAATAACGCACACGTCATGTGACCTGTTGGCACAAAATCTCTTCTAAAATGTGTGACCACATGTCCTGGAAAGAGCACAACCTTTTTTATTAAATATTATCCCTTTGCATATCTATTAATAACCAATGTTTAAATACAGTTGCAGGCAACCATGAGTGGGCCCAAGCACCTTGTGCAGAAATACAGTGGGCACACACATTTAAAGGGGACATACCAATACCATTATGATATGATTTTAGAACAGGGGGGGTTTTAGGTCATGACTTTCAAAAAGCCCTGGATGCTGGAGAAAAGCGTCATACAATAATGTCACTGACGTTACTCGATATAATATCACTCAGTGTGATGTCACTCAACATGATGTCATTCAATGTGACAGTTAAGTGGTTAAGTTATTAACCACTTTTTGGCATTGGTTTAAGGCATCGTCACGGCAGACCCGTTAGAGATGTCAAAAATTCCTCCACAATTTTGCATCTTCTGTCTTTAGATCACATTGGCCCGGTTTCGTGGCGATCGTATGAATTCTCTAGGAGGAGAATATCAAACACAATCGGGTGCATTTTGCAAATGACCCAAAATAACTGACTTCCTGTAGAGTAGAGCCTAAAACATGCAATGCGATGGTGGTTTAGCCCCAGGCGTGGCATCCTAATGCCAGCAGTTTCCAACCTATCTGCCAATTTTCATGAGTTTTTGAGCATGTAAAGACCGCCATTTTCCTGATGCTGGAAAAAATCCTTAGAAGAACAAAAGGCCCCTTCATCACACACTAGGATATATTAGGGGTGATGGTCACAGAGCGTGTGCCCTAATAAAAAAAAAAAATCCTTAGAAGAACAAAGGGGCCCTCACACACTATGATGACATAGGGATTGCATGGCCTTGCTCAAGGGCTCAACCTGGTGGAGCTGGGCCTTCCGCTCAGTAACTCAGTTTTGTATGTCTGCAAGTTCCATTATACAGACGAACCAGCCCTGGTTGATACTAAGTTGTGCAAGAAGTAATTGACTACATGTAATTTGCCATAGACTAAAGAGTTGGCACATCACTATGAAAAGGTTCATCACTGCTACTGAAGAAAGAAGGCAGAAAGAGTATGACAGATTAAAGGGCTCATGAACATGGTGTATACCAGGCCAGCCAACACAGGGTGGTTCAAATGACTGCATCCACAGTATTATTTTCTAATATGGAATATGTTTGATTTTATTTAGTTTGTAAGATGCATTTGGTTTACAAAATAGTTTTTCTTCAATGATCTTTTTTTTTCAAGTGCAGCTTGCACTTTACCAATTCCTCATATTTTGCTAGAATAACCCAAAATTGTAAAGATTGGTGAAACTCTTACTTATCAGTCCCAAAAAGAGGTATGGATGTTGTACTGATTACTGTTTCTCTAAAATGTCTTCACTTCTCTAACATGAATGTTTCATTTTAAATTTAGTGTGGTAGTGTACAGGGGAATCATATTTACTATGAAAAATTACTTTGTATATCAGGTACATCTGGTATTTTTGTATATAAATGTAATTTTATATTATTTTATTTGAACCAGAATTGTGGATTTAAGCTTTTGATATAATGTCAGGGGAACATGCGATAAACACTACCCCTGAAAAGAGTCTACAAGAGAAAAAGCACAAGACACAAGAGGGTATTTATACTGAACACTTATTTAAACTTTGCTTTTCAATTTATTTTTGCCATATAAAAAAATATGCTCAAAATATTAATTATAACAATGTACAGAAAGTATACACTATATACAAATTTCAATATACGGTAGTCTCAGTATATTTTCAGTTTAATTTGGATATACTTATTTATATATATATATATGTTTATTCATGTTTATATTTAGTGCACTACTCGCTTTCTCACGCACATGCTCAATCTCGTTTTTGCGAGCTGAAACTCACTCTTGTGCGTTCAGGCTCATTTGTGTGTTTGAACTTTGTCTTCCGTGTGCTCAATATAAGAAAGCTACACATACTTGAAGTGCAGCAGCGTTAGAACTCTTTCACTATTCCAGCCAGCCAGAGACTATAGATTAGGGGTAATACCAGACAATCAGAAACTGGAGTCGGGCTCCACTGTTTTCCACTACTACTCTGAATTCACGGCTCTAAGCTGCATCTCTGTGTGCGCTAGTTCATACCGTTAATCTTTTATTTTCATCAGCATAAGGTAAATTCCATGTTTCTTGTTAGGTAGTTTGTAATTAAGTACATAGTTTAAACTATAGAATGTGTTGTCTAATGTGTTATTGCTGAATCTTATGTACGTCACTTCTGGTATAATGCTCTGTAGCTCCGCCCTGTTATCAGAGTCTCTGTGTAACAGCTAAAATCAGTGCAGCAGGTTTAAACTAATACTGTATATTCTACTAATCATGCCTGTCTTTGTTGTGACAACAGTTTATAATTTTGCTTTTGTGTTTCTAAGAAAACCTGACGTTTTGTTGTCGAAAATATAGTACTGTTTTTTTATTATTATTTTTATACCCTTGTGCAAATTAAATCGGTTGAACTCCTGAATAAAATCTGCCTCATCATGATTGATGTGATGTAACAGTTGTAAATGTTCCTAAAATCTTTTAATGTACTGATTATTAATGTCAATGATGGGGCGGGAGGAGGGGGTGGGGGTTTACTGTGTAAGACGAGAAGACAGAGAGGGGAGGGGCTAATTCCACTGAATTAGCCCCTGCACACACACACACACACACAGTCTGAGCGCACAAACGGAAATGCTTATCTGTCTGGATTTATTTTTACTTTTTTTTCAAAGGTAAAGTGCAGGTTAATTTGTTTTATTTTTACTTTACATTTCATATTAATTATTTTTATGTATTTATTTTTTGGGGCTGTGGAACGAATAATTTGAGTTTACATTATTTCTTATGAGAAAATATGATTTGGTTTACGAGTGTTTTAAAATATGAGCCCGCTTTCTGAATGAATTGCGTTAATAATCCAAGGTTCCACTGTATATTACTCATGTATTTGTAACAGTAAAAAATGCTGTAATGTACTCATAATACATTAAATATATACTTTAATTGAATTAATTACTGTGTCAGTACATAGACAGCCATATACTTTAAATATGCTAAGTATACGAAATTGTTCCACTTTAGCACACAAACGTATATTTAATACACTTAAAATTGCGCTTTTGTACAATTGTACAACTTAAATGCAACTTAAAGTTGCAAAAAAAAATAGCAAACTTAAAGTATAGTAGTCATTAGTCTGGAGCACACTTACGTATGCTTTGGCACGCTAGGATTTAATATACTTAGCATACTTCTTTTTCACTGGGGAGCAGCCGGTTGGCAAGTAATTAAATCTTTTTTGTGAAAAATTGCTTTAAAAAATTCTCTTTACTGTTTAGTGAACCTGTGAAAAGGTCAAATTCTTCTGCACCCAGATGTGAGTAATGGAGAGTGACCAATCAATGCCAGTTCCTCTCAAAGGTGGAACAGTGATGGAAAGGTATTCCCCTCTTTTGTACATATCTAAGTTTGGATTAGACAGGTTTAGAATAATGTGTAAGAGAGAGGTCTATCACAGAAGCACATTCTGACTTCTTCAGCTTCTTCAGGACCATTTTACACAGGACTATATAAAGGGCAAACACATGATAAAATGCCTTATTTATTTTTATCTAATCTGTTTTGTGGAACTGAGGAAAGGCCAGTGTCCCCTGTCTCCAGCTGTGTGTCTTTCAAGAGTGACACATCAAGGCCACTCCCCCTCAACTTTTTATTAGCTTCAGCATAAAGTCAGAGCTGAATGTACTGTATAATGTGGTTTACTATTAATTTTTAAAATACAGAAATGAAAGGTGTTGTGTATAAAGCTCTCTTGACTTGCTGTGAAAGTCTATAGAACCACTGCATGTAGGAAATCTTACATTTAAAAACAATGTAAAATATAATATATACAGTGAATAGCTTGGTCTATGAGTGTTTCGCAAGAAGAGCAAAAACCTTTAATAAATTTTTACTTGGTAAACAAGTGAGGTCTTGAAATAC
>QMIH01001263.1:26168-41349 GCA_003987875.1 Clarias batrachus
TTTACTGTTAAACTTAAACTATTGGTTATCCTACAGAAATGAAGGTGTTGTGTATAAAGCTCTCTTGACTTGCTGTGAAAGTCTGTAGCAGCACTGCATGTCGGAAATCTTACCTCTAACATTTCAAATCTATCTCATTTCTAACTAATAAATATAGAGATCATTTCCCGAAACGAATTCCTTTCTGCTGTTTAGTGAATCCGTGAAGAGGTCAAACTCCTCTGGACCCAGCTGTGTGTCTGTGAAGAGTGATTGGTCAATGGTTCATCCTATCCACTTTAAAGATGGAAGAGACTCAACAGAAAGGTACTGTATCCCCTCTCACACTTTTTAACTCTGTATTAAATGTTTTGGTGTATTGAGAGCTGAGAGCCCGCTAGGCTGCATTGTCCACCGCCAGTGTCCCTTTTGGGTGGCCATGCAGGGACTTACTTTCCTTTCTCTTCATGCACTCCTACTTAGGTCCGTTATGCATTGGGATCGCGAGGCGGTCAGATTTTTGCAGGCAGCCGCCCCTCAATGCAGCAAGCTGTAGTCTCAGCCCGGGAAATAAATAGAACAAAATTCCGAACAGGAATCTAAACCATAATGAACAGATACAAGCCAGAGAATACTGCAAGTGAGGATCTTAAATAAGTGTAATAATTGTGATACAACTTGTGAACCAGAAAACTGTGAACAGAGAAAGAATATGACAACATTATAGTCTGATGAACCAAAACAATCCACTGTTGCCACAGCTATGTGCCACTAGGGACAACACTTACATGGAAATTTACATTTGAATAATAATTAAAAAAATGAATTACAATATAGAAACATTTATGAAGGTAAAGTATGGAAAGTATAAGCATACAGTACAGAAATATGGTAAGCAGCATAATCACTATTATAAACAAGAAGTATAAAATGATCAAATGGTCAGTGTTAGCCGCAGTGTGATTGTCTGTGGCATGGTGGTCCATGTCCAGTCCTGGAGGCCTCGTGTCCAGCACAGTTTGCAGTACAACTCCATAAACCTGTCCAGTAAATGGCAATTAACAGATTAATTGAATTGTGTTTCAGTAGAAAAATCACTAAACTGTGTTTGACACGGGGCCAAAAGTGACTTTAAACAGACCTGGTCAGCGGCCTAAAGTGACAGATAGTTTGTTTTCTCTTATGTGCAAATGAAGAAATGTACAACATGTGACTATTAAACAAGTCAGATTGATCAGTCCATGGCCGTGTTCTGCTTGAGGGCCCACATGGCCTGTGGGGAGAAGCTCCTCCACGTTTTCTCTCCACAAGGAATGTGTGTTTGAATGTGTATGAAGTCTGTGTAACAGAAACTGAAATTGAATAGATAAGGATTTGTCATTTCTGTTGCTTGAGTAATTCAGCTCCTTCCTCGCAATGATTCAATTACAAATTACTCAGTTAATGTCAGTAACCAGTTAACTTCACCACTGTCCTGAAGATACAACTCAGAAAATGATAACATTTCCATCAAAGCTCATACTTTATTAATATAAAAAGGAAATGAAATTCCAAATATGGCCAACATTGACGGGGTTAAAAATAATTATATTATAATCCTGCATTAAATATCAATTTCATGTTTTTCACCTTATTTTTCCTCAAGTAATATTCTTACTGCAACAAAGAAAGGGCAACAAAAGGCTGGGAAACTTGTGACATTCTAGCCATTTATTCAATCAGGTGAATTAGGGGAATCTCACTCCTTTTCACGCACCTGCTTTGGCTAGATGACATCGTACTTTGTTCCATCCTGTCGAGCAGCTTTCACAGCAGCTCAGTATAGATGAGATCTGGTGATTGCACTTTCCAGTCATTTGCAGACAGAATTCAGGCGTCTTCCTTAAATACAAGTCCATTAGTATCTGGACTGTGACACAGCTGTCCCACAATCTTCTGATGTACACCACCACAGTAAATGTGAAATGAAGCAATCATTGAGAGCTTACAGTGTAAAGTTTAAACTTTAATTCAAGTTTTTTTTTTCTTTTCTTTCTGTGTCTGAGATATTTTTACTTGCCCTCAGGCCAAACATACTAGAATAGAAATTGTGGCCTTATGAAAAATAAATAAAATCAACAGGGATTTTTACAGAAATAATAATTAATTAAAATACAAAGTAAACACTCACTCATCATCTATACCGCTTAATCCTGTATTCAGGGTCATGGGGGGCGGAGCCTATCTCAGGAGACTTGGGGCACATGGCAGGGTACACCCTGGACAGGGTGCCAATCCATCACAGGGCACAGACACACACACACACTCATTCACTCATTCACACACTACAGGCAATTTGGGAACGCCAATTAGCCCAACCTACATGTCTTTGGACTGCTGGAGGAAACCGGAGAACCCAGAGGAAACCCACCAAGCACGGGGAGAACACGCAAACTCCATGCACACAGAGACGGGAATCAAACCTGGACCCTGGCGGTGCAAAGCGACAGTGCTAACCACTACACCGCCGTGCCGCCCTACAAAGTAAACAATTAAGAAATATAATATATAGTATATAAAACTTTAAACAAATCAACATGGATGAAGCCCCTTGTTTAATGTACTTATTGACATCATACTGTACCTTTAGACATGAAATAAATTAAAGGTTGCAACATTAAATGTAGTACAACGAGAAACAGCCTCAGTCCCGGTTTCACATTTATTTGCTGCTTTCAAGCCATTTTTCTGCTTTTGCTTTTCATGTGTTTCATATACAAACTTCTATTGAAAAACATTAATTAATTAATTTAATTATGATGCCACTTACCTTAACCGAGACAAGTATAGAGATAAAGTACAATCTAAGAGCATGTGCACATATTCTCTCCCCATAAAACAGGAGTTTGTACCTTTCCATTATTTAATGTTAAGCTTTATGAATTTTGTTTTTTAGTTTATTCACTACATTTTTTAGAAAAAGACTTTGAAGATTTCGGATAATAATGACACGTCAAATTACAAAATATGCCTCAAATAGCGTCACKTTTTTTACATACAGGACAATCTTTATTATGAGACATGGCTGCCAAACCTACTTCTACATACAGGAGTAATGGTGGCTCGTCTCAACTGAGTATGTTAGTAACTCATATTTGTCCAGGAGAGCCACCATGATAGGATTAGGTGTTGAGATGAGTGGAGATCCAGGGGTTCGAGCAGTCGAGTGTTAGTAACTCAGTCTCACAGGATGTAAGTGCAGTTAAGATTTTTATTGGAGCACAATTAAAGTTATCTAACCAGTCAAGAGGAGTCTAATCTAAAATCGAAATCYGTGARASATGTGAGAGTCTGGTGATGTACGATGGGCATAAACCAGGTCAGACTAAACTGGAGAACAGAAACAAACGGTCAAAATCAAAGCAATGTCACACAATGTTTTAAAAGCTTAGTAACGACACTGGAAGCAGCCACAGAGAGAAGATATTCATATTATTTATCTTGGACATAAAGTGTTGTACAGAGCTGAGTGTACTGTATAAAGTGCTTTACTGTTMAACTTAAACTATTGGTTATCCTACAGAAATGAAGGTGTTGTGTATAAAGCTCTCTTGACTTGCTGTGAAAGTCTGTAGCAGCACTGCATGTAGGAAATCCTACCTCTAACATTTCAAATCTATCTCATTTCTAACTAATAAATATAGAGATCATTTCCCGAAACGAATTCCTTTCTGCTGTTTAGTGAATCTGTGAAGAGGTCAAACTCCTCTGGACCCAGCTGTGTGTCTGTGAAGAGTGATTGGTCAATGGTTCATCCTATCCACTTTAAAGATGGAAGAGACTCAACAGAAAGGTACTGTATTCCCTCTCTCTTCTCCACATCTCAGTTAGGATTTGACCCACAGTGAAATTGGAAAAAGGCCTATGGTGCCTGTGTTTTCTCATAATTCATCTGGTTTTAGTTTTGTGTTATACATGTCTGAAAAGTCCCAAACAACAAAACATACAATCCAAAACCACAAAAGCACAGGTGATGGTCCACCTCAGCTACAGGGATTTTACTATTTGCTGGGTTAATCCTTGTCAGACTCATTCACTACCCTCCGTTATAATACGCGAGCCATCTCCGTCACTACACACACTCACAAACACACTCATAAATAGCCCGGACTCTGGACAATTCATTCCATCCACACACACACACTCATCCATTTGTCTGGTATTTTGTATATATTGTGTTTTTTTTGGTGCACCGTTTTGTTTTTTGTCACTTAATACACTTTGGGTTTTGGTTAAAATGGTTGTTTTTAGTCTTTTCTTGTTCCGCTAGGCCTATACTGCACCGGAAGTTAGATTCAAGACCCCGGTTTAGTGTAACTAGGTGGATAACAAATCTGATCGTTACATGTATACACAGAGTTTCGGTTCATTATTTCACGCACTCAAGTTCACAGACACCAGTACAGAACAGCGCACCCTGTTTGCTTTCATTATTTTACAAAATCATAACGTTTTGTCATCACACATGTAATGCAGTGAGCGCGCACTACTATTATATAGGTTAACGTTAGAGCAAGTGGCCGTGTAAAGTTGCATGTTTCAGATGATTATCCATATTCGAGGTGAATAAAAATATTAACATTGATCATCAATTGTCCCCCGGTAAACTAAGGTCAATTAAGGATGTCTTGAAACAGAATGTAATAACTAGGTTTATTTATTTATTTTTAATCGCATAAAATCGCATAAAAATCATGGGCGGTGTTTAGAGTGATTAAAATTTACTTGAAAGTATCAGATGAATTACAAACTGTAATAAAACAGTATTAAACACAGATATATGATATGGTAGTATAGACATTGAAAAAGCTGTTTACACTCTAGTGCACAAGTGTAAAGCAAATGCAATGATTAATTTATTGCGTATATTTAACTTCATTCAGCTGTTTAAGTTATATGAAAAAGAAGGTGCTAAGGCAGTGCATTGGTGGAGACAGAAGAGAATAGACAAAAATGTATTGAAAAAGGTTATTCCATTGTGCTGTGTATGATGTGTGCTGCAACCTGTGAAGCACCCAGTGCTAGGAGGAAACTGTGACATTTTAAATTTAAAGCAAAAACAAAGGGATTGGCTTTCAATGTATCTTGAACTTTGAATATGTTTTAAACGTGAACATTTCAAACAAAAGTCCCTTGCCACCTACTGTATGTAAGAAGAGCTCCTGAGCTCTGTTGGTGATATTGGAATAATCCTTACTATGACTTAATTGTTGCAATACAACAGACCTTACAACAGCACTCTTGTTCCTGTGATATCGCTTAAAATAGACATGATTTTTTCCTTATTGTTCCAAAAAAAAAAAAAAAAAGCATTTAAAATTTTTCCTAAAACAGTATTGTATAATAATAAACAATAGTGAAATTTGTGCATTTCAGTAAATAAAGTAAAATATTAGGTAACATGGCATATTACAAAATATTTTACAAAAAAATTAATGTTGGTTGACAATTGTTAATGTAATGTCAAATTTGTTTATAAAATATTCTGTTCCCTTTAGACGAAGTTCCCTCTTGGCTGAACCACCAAAGCATCGAGCTAGCACTGATTCAATATGCTCTAAGGAAAGGTATATATTTTTAAATTTATCATTTTGCTATTTGTTAGTTTAATAAAACCCAAGTGACACAGATACGTGCCGGCAACTGAGCATCGGTCAATAACGGTACATTATATATACTGTATATATACAGTATATGTGCATATAGAGACGTCTTTCTGGTGTGTATGAATTAACGGGGAGGCTTCAGACTTCAAACTGTGTACTTGAGTTTTCGGATATGTCTGGTAGAACAAAAGTTGTCATTACTTTTATAAAGGGTAAATTTTACCACTACGAGAAGAAGGGGAATAAAGTTGTAAAAATGTAGCGCTCATAAAATTTGAATATTTTTATTATTTTCTGGTCATAGAGACAACTGAAAATAACCATATAAGCACACAATTATGTGTACAGTAGTTGTGCTTTTTCTTTGCCTTTGTGACCCAGGTTCTAATTTTTCGCTCAGTCATGTTTGGGAAAATTGATTAAAATTAACTAAAATTCAGTTCATTATATTGACTATTTTGTGCTGAAAAAAAATGATGTCACTCTGTACTGCACAATCCTGAACCCATTATATGTTTGTTAACAAACAGCAAAACAAATAACAGCTAAAATGTTCTGAGATTTAACGATTCAAGGGCTACATTACTGATCATGAATGTAATTGTTTGATTCCAGCTTAGAAAAGAAGAATAAAGATTTTCTCCACAACATCTTTATGGTAAGATTTAGATTGTCCTTGGCGATGTTTCCTGTCATGTTGTCCAAAAAACTCTAAAATTGGGGAAATTCTTCATCTAATGCTTTTATCCAAAGCATCTTACAACTGTGATAGAATACATCTGAGCAGATGAGTGGGGCCAAGGGCCTTATTTAGGGGACTTTAAATCACAAACTTCTGATCAGTAGCTCAGTGACTTAACCACTGAGCTCCCACTATCTCAGCAGAGCACTGCATGAATGAAGACACAAAGCATTGGATCAGTGTTTTATGGTAACAAAATGTAATAGCAGGTAAACTGATTATGAGGAGCTTTCATTCTATGTACAGTCTATCATATCAGCATAACTAAGAGAGTAATTGCAGATTTCAGTGGTCATAAGATACAGACAGATGATGCAAATGTAATGTAAAGCAAAATTATATAAAAAGAACTTTAAAGATTGATCGGGATTATGCTTTGTTTGAAGATTTATCTTGTGAACCTTGTAGAGCAAGGAAATGGTTTTAGCACCATTGGAGTCAGTCACCAGTCTATTTTGTTTGACCAGTGCAGTTTAAATTGATCTCTTACAAAGTGCTATACACTATGAGTACATTTAAAAGATAAATTGTAAATGGTATTGTAGATTCTCTGGTTGCATCACCTAACTTCTACAGAGTTTTAGCTGACATACACACATTCTCACAATATCCTAAATAATGTTTTGATATGCTTGGGAATTCATCTTCACCGCAATGACTGTAAGCTGGAGGTATCCACCACCACCTCCACCCTACTTTATGGTTGGGATGATGATCTCATGATGATATGCAGTGCCCTTTTCATACCAGATGTATTGCTGCATGTTCTTTCCAAATATTTCAATCTTAGTTTCATCAGTGCACAAAACATTATGCTAATATGGCTGTGGAGTGTCAGTGTGCTCTTTTGCAAACTTCAGGTGTGCAGCGATGTTCTTTTTAGTAAGCAGCAGCTCCCTTTGTGGTGTCCTGCCATAGACAGCCTATTTGTCCAATGTTTTACATACTGAAGACTCGTGAACACAGATGTTAACCCATTCCAGTGATGCCTTCAGACCTTTGGCTGTCACTCTGTGTTGTTTCTTTACCTCATTAATGAGTATTCATTGTGCTCCTCGGGTCAATTTTGACAGGGCGCCTAATTTTTGGTTGGCACAGTGTCCCAACGTGTCTCCATTTGAAGGCTGTAGACTGGTGAATTTCTAGAGTCTTTGAAATCACTTTGTAACCCTTTCAAGCTTTATGTAAATCAACAATTCTTGTGCCAGATACGGCTCCAAGAGCAAGGAGAGTACATAAAAAATGTTTAAAAACGCAATGAAATGAAGTAATAAATAAATAAAAATAAATAAATTAAAGCTACAAACTAGACATAAGATAGACAAATGTAGAATGATACTGAAGTCCACTTACAATGAGAACAAGTGTAATTTATTTGGGTCTGATGGAAAACATTATGTTCGGTGACAAGCTGGGGAAAGACGAAACCAAAAGTGTGTAAAAAGTCAGTGAAAGGTAGAGGAGAGGGTGTCAGGAGTTGGGCCTCTAATACAGCTAAATAACATGAATACAAATTTGTATAAGAACTTCCTTTAGTAACTTGCAGTTCCTTACCTACGAGCATCATGCAAGACACAAGCCCCGTGTCACTTCAAAACAGGTAAAGCTGTTCCTCAAAGCTAACAAGGAAATAATGAAATGACCAGCCTGAAAATCTCCGGAAAATCCTTGGTGACAAATTTCTGGCTAAAATCCCACTACAGGTGCCGAACTGTGGAAGATATTGGAAGAAGTTGGACCTAGATCACAGCAGATCAGCGTGATAAACTAGTGTTTTATGGTCACAGAGATCAGGGATAGCTCAGTGGTTATAGTGTTGGCCTATTAATTAAGAGGTCTTAAGTTCAAACGCCATGTTGTTTCCACTGGTGGCAACCCTCACCTGCACAGATGTACTGTATAATGTTGCTCTGGATAAGGGTGTATGCCCAATGTTGTGGATGTGCTGAAATCATTCAAATGAACTACCTTCTAACATAACCCTCAAAAGTTTTAGATGTAATAATGTTTTGCGCTACATTGGTTCTTGGTCTCTAATTTTGATCTCTGTGTTTTCCATTGAAAAAAGATTAGAAAAAGTGCCTTGCTTATTTACTAAAGCATGCTAGTAGAGCAGTGGTATACCCACAGCTAATATTCCTCTAAAATCTAAACACTGAAGATTAACAGTATTTAAGAAAAAAAAAATCAAGAGTTTATCATTTCTTTTCTATATTTGATATCCACTGTATATACAGTATAGACCATATTCTTTATTATATTTCACATGTTGACTTCATTCTGTAGTTTTACTATATTTACATTGGTCATTACATTGTTTTATGTTGAAGGTTTTTTATGCATATTTCATTAGTTAAATGTATTCTGAAGCGCAGTATAAAATACTTAAACTTTAAGCATTTTTAGACTAGAATTTTACATGTAGAATTCGAGTGCCCAGTGGGTTTCAGTTATTAAGAAATAATAATAATAATAATAATAATAATAATAATAATAATATAAATGAAACAATTAAATGTATTATAACACCAATACTTTCTTTTACTTTTTACTTTATTTGACTGATTTCAGTTCTGCCTGGTGTCTTTCTGCGGATCAATGAAGTTTTTGTGTGGAAGTCAAATAATGTACTGTACTTTTATGTCATTCTGCATTTTACATTTTTTCTTGTGGTCTGTCTGTGTGTTTTGTAAAGGATCTTGAGAACAAAATGATTGTATTTATAAAGCATGAGCTGGAGATGTTTAAGAAACTCCTTAGAGAAAAAAACACAAGATATTATGGAGATGTGAGGGAAGAGCTGTGGAGTATTAAGGATGCAGCTCTTGATATGGCAGTGTACTTTCTGAAGATGATGGAACACAGTGACCTCGCTGATGCACTCCAAGGTAGGAGATCAGAAAAAAAGCATATTTATGTTTTACTGTTGCACAAAAATGTACATTTGTAAATAGTCCATACTTCCTTTATTTCTCTCACAAATATGACTATGTACTGTTCTCCTTTCATCTACTCATGCAATTTAACAGCCAGCCAAGCTCCATCCATAAAGTACAGATCAGTCAGGATTCATCTTAGTGTTCAGCGTTTAATAAGATGCCAGGTACCTTATGAATTAAGAGCAAAACTGAAAAAATAGCAAACAAACAATAATCAGAAGGCAAAGAAAATAGCAAGAAATACTAATATAGTAGGCTAGGCTATCCCCATATTACATAAAATTTAAGCTTTGAATAAGCACAATATTACAAATATATGCAAATATATATAATTAAGTATTATATAATGAAAAATTAACTTACAGATGATGCGCTTATAAACACAAAACAAAGGATGGCATCCAAACATTGAAGTGAAATCAACCGCATAACTCCACTTGCTTTTTTAAAGGTAACTGCCACTAGGGGGCAGCAAACTATTTTAACACCAAGTCTGGAGCAAAACACTCCCCACCGGACATCCTAAGGATGTCCTATCTAATTCCTAATGTCCTTATAAGCTCTGTTATAAGAACTGTGATAGGTCTGAGATACTTTATGTCCTTTCCAGATCCACTTTTAGAAAATTTTAGCGCCACTTTTCGCACTTTCCCATCAGTGCTTGGAACTGATTACCGTTTCTAGGTCTTGCAATGAATTTCTTCACATTTCCCACTCCCTGCATTTCTCTTCGGGGAGGGGTTCATTCCAGTTATTTACTCCCTCTGACAACTCTCTCACAACAGGAATCTTCCATAAATAGTGACAGGGGCCACGAACCCTAAAGGGTCATACAAGCTGTTGACAAGAGAATTCCACGACGAGTCAGAGGATTGCTGTTATCCGGAGAGTGGAACGTAAAAATGTCTGTCGAAATTTCCCAGCTCAAGCCGAGACTACGTTGAGTAGAAACAATTTCACACAATGAACAAGGCACAATGACGCCTTTTTCTTCAGGCAGAAAGGCGGCAAACACTGATGGACTGTTTGACATTATCTTGTGAAGCCTTAAATTTGATCTGTAAAAGACGCTCGTGTCCTCTGCAGTAAGTCGATAGCTTCGAACGTGGTGGGAAATGACCTCAGACCATCCTCCATGTAAAGTCTCTCTTCACAAAGTTATAGGTATCGGTTCCGTACATAAGCTCTCCCTCTTCGGCAGCCGGACGAAGTCCGTAAATCGCCACTGCCGGCGAGGGGCTGTTTCCGAACACATGTACTTTCATCCTATATTCGATTACATCTTTGCTGATATCATTGTCACGGTACCACAGAAACCTCAAATAATCTCTGTTGTCTTCCTTCACTGTGAAACAGTGGAACGTTTGCTGTATATCGGCGGTTACAGCAACAGGCTCCTTTCTAAATCGAATCAGCACTCCTAACAAGCTGTTATTCAAATCTGGTCCTGTCAAAAGGACTCTCGTCAGGAAGAGACCCTGATACTGAGAGCTGGAATCGAACACCACTCTAATTTGGTTGGGCTTTTTTGGATGATAAACCCCAAAGAATGGTAAATACCAGAGTTCCTGGTCATCACTTAGGGGAGCAGCAGACTCAGCATGATCGTTTTCAAACAGCTTTTGCATGAAATCAGTGAACTGCTGTTTCATTTATGGTCTTTTCAAAAAAGTGTGACAAAGAGAGCAGAGTTGAGTAAGAGCATTGTCTCGGTTATTGGGGAGTAGAGGCCTAGGGTGCCTGAAGGGGAGATGACCAACCCAACTATTGTCACTGTCTCTGAAAAACTTGCTGTCCATGATCTCCAGGAAAAGATGATCGTCAACAGATAGAGCAGTCTTGTTATCATGCGCTTGAACACAGAACAACCAAGTGATTTTCTTTGCTTGAACACACACACACCTTTGTAGAGATGGGGGATAGCTTGTTCATGTCTGAGACTTAAGCTGTCCTTCAAGTTGATGAGACTTTGACATAGAAGAATATATGACGTTCTACCATTTTCCAGCGCATATGTCTTATAGCTCAACACACTTGGTTTGTGAGAATTATCCAAGCATACGTCTCCAACTATAAGCCACCCTAAATCTGTCTTGATCGCAAACGGTGCATTATGAAGCCCATTTATCTGGAATCTTACCTTATGGACTCTCACAGCATCACGACCCAACAACATGAGGATCTGTGCATTATCATCCATTTCTGGAATTTCGTAGGCTATCCTTTTGAGATGAGGATGATTTTGAGCAACCTGTGGGGTAGACATTTTTGCCCTATTATCAGGAATATCATTGCATTCAATTAGAGTAGGCAGTGACAAGCTCATATCTCCACTAACTGGCTCTATCCGAAAGTCCTCGGCTCTCCTTCCCGAAGCTTCAATAGTTCCAGCACAAGTTTTCAGGAGGTAGGGAAAGGCCTGACTCTTTATGCTGAAAAGTTAAAAAAACTCTAATCTTACTAATGACCTACTGCTCTGGTCATCCAGCTCTGACACCGGCTTCTGGACTGCCTCTTGAATACACTCGAACCAAGCATATGTTTGAACAAGACTTAGCTGGTGAATCTTCTCCGCAGACTTTAGTACAGGCATTGTCCACAGAAGGCGATGAACCTTCTTCCTCCCCGTTGATGGAGGAAGCTCGCCATCCTCGTTGATGTAGGGCGGCGAAGGCAGTGGATGCTCACCGTCCTCGGTGATGCAGGGCGGCGGAGGCAGAAGAGGCCCGCTGTCCTCATTGACGCAGGGCAGCAGAGGATGAGGAGGCTCGACGTCCTCGGCGGCACACGAAGGCGGCGGCGGAGGAAAAGGAAGCTTGCTGTCCTCGGCGGCGCATGACGGCGGCGGCAGAGGAACAGGATGTAGCTCGCTATCCTCGGCGGCGCATGACGGCCGCGGCGGAAGAAGAGGAAGCTCGCGATCCTCGACGGCGCATGAAGGCTGCGGCGGAGGAAGAGGAAGCTCGCGATCCGCGGCGGCGCACGAAGGCGGCAGCGGAGGAAGAGGAAGCTCGCAATCCTTGGCCGCGCACGAAGGCGGCGGCGGAGGAAGAGGAAGCTTGTTGACGTCGGTGGCGCATGACGGCGGCGGCGGAGGAAGAGGAAGCTCGCTGACCTCGGCGGCGCAATGACGGTGGCGGCAGAGGAAGAGGAAGCTCGTTGACCTCATCGGCGCATGACGGCGGCAGCGGAGGAAGAGGAAGCTCTTCCTCCAGGTGTCTACGAAGGCGCCGTGCAGCGGCGGCAGCTCGCCCTCCTCTTCGGTGCGGTGCAGCGGCGGCAGCTCGCCCTCCTCTTCGGTGCGGTGCAGCGGCGGCAGCTCGCCCTCCTCTTCAGTGCTCGGCGGTGCGGTGCAGCGGCAGCAGCTCGCCGTCCTCAAAAGCACAGTGCAGCGGCGGCAGCTCGCCCTCCTCTTCGGCGCGGTGCAGCGGCGGCAACTCGCTGCCTTCCTCGAAGCGTGACAATGGCGGAAAGAGGAGCTCGCCGTCTTCGTCATCGATGCTATACAACAAATAGTAGAGCTCGCCGTTGTCATCGCTGATTGGCATGTAGAAGAGTTCTCTGTCATCGTCGCTGTCAGAGGAGCGGGCAGGTCTGAGCCTTCTCAGAAGTGGAGCTGTGCTAGCAGCCCCTGGAGCGTGGCCACGTGCTCCTGCAGGTCACGAATGCTGCTCTCTCCGTAGCTCCTGCTCGTTGAGCTGCGTCTTCCTACCCGATCTCCTTCTCCTTTTGCCGCAACGCCACTTGGGAATCCGCTTGCCTTCCGCGCCGGCTCCCCACAATGCATACATCGTTGTCCCCCCCCAAAAGAATCTCCCGGGGGAAGGGCTCCTCTGCTATGCCTCTGGTTCGGTCTTGCATTCTGTCATGTATCGGGGTTGGAGGCATAAATGCAGAGGTCCAGGTGTTTAAAGGAACGATGTTTTTAATGATAATGAAATCAGGGTAATCAAATAAACACTTAAACTTTATAATAAAACAAACCAAAACACGAATAAAGGTAACGGGAAACACGAACTGAACACACAGACATTAACGAGGAGAAATCAACAGATGCAAGACAAGAAACTCAAAGAAACCAAACTATTTATAATAAAACTAATGACCAACTCGGTTCAGGTGAGCGCCCATGCCATCTGACCGAGGTGCAACATGGGAAATGAAGTTAAAACGAAACGAAAAACACAAAAAGTCTCAGGGCGCTTTGGCGCCCTCTAGGGGTTATCCCTGACACATGTAGAACTCCACTCGCTTTTTTTGAAAGGTAACTGCCACTAGGGTTAGGGTTAGCGAGCAGCAAAACTATTTTAACACACCAAGTCTGGAGCAGAACAGACTACTTGTAACAATACAGTGTGTGTAATGTTTCATGTTGATTTAAAAAATTACTTACATCCATGTTTCATTTTTTTGTACTTCATACTTGTTTTATTTAAAATTCTTTAATTAGATGCACTCACAGGATTTCAGCAGCATAAACTCAAATCAAACCTGTGTAAGAAGTATCGACATGTATGGGAAGGAACTGCGATGCAAGGAGAGTCCAACATTCTTAATAAGATCTACACAGATCTCTACATCACTGCTGGTGGAATTCGACAAATGAGTGAACATGAGGTGAGACAAATTGAAAAGACAAAAAGAGAGCAAGAAAACCCAATGGAGTTAGAGCATCAAATCGAATGCAAGAGCATTTTCGAACCGTTACCTGGAGAAGAATACAAACCCATCAGAACTGTGATGACACAGGGAGTCGCTGGCATCGGGAAATCCATCTGTGTGCAGAAGTTTGTTCTAGACTGGGCTGAAGGCAAAGAATATCAGGACATCAAGTTCATGCTTCCACTGCCTTTCAGAGAACTGAACCTGGAAGACAAGAAAAAACACAGCTTGAAGAAAATCATCTATCAATTTTTTCCAGAATTAAAGGGAATGAGATTCACAGATAAGTATAAAGTCATGTTTATCTTCGATGGCCTGGACGAGTGTCGACTTCCTCTAACATTTGGTGAAAATGAGAAGTGGACTGATGAATCAAAGCCAGCCCCACTGGACGTTATAATGACAAACCTCATTCAAGGAAATCTGCTTCCGTCTGCTCTCATCTGGATAACCACTCGACCGGCAGCAGCTGCTAAGATCCCTGCTGAACACGTGGACCGGCTTACAGAGGTGCGCGGCTTCAATGATGATCAGAAGGTGGAATATTTCAGAAAGAAAATCAGTGATGAGAGTCTGGCCACCAGAATCATTGATCATATTAAAGGATCGAGAAGCCTCTTCATCATGTGTCATATTCCTGTCTTCTGCTGGATTTCAGCTACTGTACTTGAGGGGATTTTGAGACAGACCGACAGTGAAGACATTCCACAAACTCTGACAGAGATGTACACGTGCTTTCTAATTTTTCAGATCATTCAGGGGGACAAGAAGTATAACAGAAAGACTCCATTAGACATTCCATGGGATAGAGAGGGAATTCTCTCACTGGGAAATCTCGCCTTTAGTCAGCTGGAAAATAACAACCTGATTTTCTATGCACACGATCTGGAAGCCTGTGGAATTGACCCCAGTAAAATAGCGGTTTACTCAGGAGTGTGCACTCAGGAGACTGGCAGATTTCTAGGCACGGTTTTCAGCTTTGTGCATCTCAGCATTCAGGAGTTCATCGCTGCTTTATATACCTACTTATCTCTCAGAAATGAAAACAAGAATGTTTTTGAACGATCAGATAAGAGCAAAGAAACAGAAGTTATTGATTTGCTGAAGATGACAGTGGACAAGGCTTTGGAGAGTGAGAACGGACACTTGGACCTTTTCCTCCGCTTCCTTCTGGGTCTCTCACTGGAGTCTAATCAGAAGCTCATTCGAGGTCT
>QMIH01001263.1:44906-55882 GCA_003987875.1 Clarias batrachus
GTATAGATCGGATTTCTTACACAGGCACATTCCAAGAGGCCTATATGCTCGGCTTCTCACGCAAGCCTCCCATTATTTCAAGCGGAGGTATCTTTTATTTCTTAAAAGTAGGGTATGTCACATAAAATCAGATAAAAAAATTCTTCCACAAAAGCGACCTGAAAGGGACAGGTTGGGGGTGACTCATAAGACACATCAACACGTGTCAAAATAAGGGTCCTTAAATAGATTACATTCCCCTCATTAATCGGATAACCAACAAATAAAATAACAAATAAATAAAGTCAACAAATAAAAACTAACCTCACCATGCCACACATGTAATGAGTCTATCTCATATATTAGTTTCATTTTTTAAGTTGCATTACTGAAATAAATGAACTTTTGCATGATATTAAAATTTTTCGAGTTTCACCTGTATTTGTTAATGTTGCAAAGTGCATGATTGTATTACCAGCACTGTAAGATTAACAGTTTATTTGGCCAAGTTAGATGGCAAGTTAGATGGTTTGCATATACTTGTTAAACTTGTTATTCCAAATTCATGGACATTCCTATGGAACAGGCCAAAAATTAGGAATAGGCCATGTCTTGTGCAACTTGGTAGATACTTTGTTAACTCACTGACTTTTTCTCCTTTCAGGCTGAGTGAGTGTAACCTGACAGAGAGAAGCTGCTCGGCGTTACACACAGTTCTCAGATCAGAATCCTCCAAGCTGACTGAGGTGGATCTGAGCAGGAATCCTCTGGAGGACTCAGGAGTGAAGCTGCTTTGTGCTGGACTGAAGAGTCCAAACTGTAAACTGGAGACACTCAGGTCAGTCTCTTCATTTTAAGTTCAAGCTTGAAATTTGTTCATGTTTACAAAATGTCTGTGACAATTGTAAATTTAAATGCTTTTTGTGTGGCTTTTACCAGAAAAGCAATAAAAATGAAGTTTTATTTATTGGTTACACTGGAAGGGTGGATAAATGGGTTATTTATTTCGGAAACAATTGCATAGTTTTGGATAGATAGTCAGAAACTACCTAAATGTTTATAACACTATGAATTCACCCATCAGTGGAGACTGGGAATCTGTGCTACTCAGCTCTGTCTCCCCAAATAAATAAAGTAAATGCAAGTTGAGTAATTTTACAAAAATAAAATTTTTGCAAAGTAGCATACATGTACAGTAGAACCAGTTGGTTGATATACCACCTTTTTCCACACCGAGGCTTAAACAGAAAATTCTTAAACTCATTGAAAAACACCCTTAACTAAATTCCCCCAAATACAAAAATGTTAGATTATATACTGTAATAGTCATAATGTGTAAAAATTAACAGATATTTTTCCTTTCAGACTTTCCGACTGCAGTATAAGAGAGGAAGGATACACTGCTCTGGCTGAAGCTCTGAAATCATCTCACCTGATAGAGCTGGATCTCAGAGGGAACGACCCTGGAGACTCAGGAGTGAAGCTGCTCACTGATTTACTACACGATCCAGACTGTACACTCAACACACTGAGGTGAACAATTTACTGGGTCATTAGTAGTTTATGACTTTATACACTCAACAACAAAGTCACTTCAATACACAATACTAGCCAGAATAAATGAATTTATTACGAACAATAGTGTTAATGCACACTAAATAGATTATTCACATGTGTAACATATAACAGATAAACTTTTAATTTAATTAATTTTTTAATTTAACATGTTTTTATATGCACCTCACTGCAGAATAAGGTCCATAAAAATTCACTGAAACCCATGAAAAGTATTCTTATTCTGTTTATTTATGTAATATTCAGTCTTACCAATGCAATTCACAGTATTATTAGTTTATTTCACATTAGTCAGATTGTCTTTCTTTTCCTAAATACACTTTTACTCTCGCATGATGTCAGTTGCAAAAGATCAATAACAATGTAGCCCACATGAATACATCTGCAAAGTCACATTCTTTACCTGTCTGGTTTTGCTGACCCTGGTTTTGTTATGCCCACCGTAGACATTCCAGTATATTCCCATGGACAACACATGTAGAACATCATGCATTGCATCTCATGATTCGAAGTATTTTGTGTTGTGTGGTTTAATAATCACTGTAGCTGTAAAGTGGTCATTTAGGTCATTGTAGCCTTCTAGTCCGCCAATCACGTCTGTCCATTCTCTGTTGACATTCCTCATCTGGATACTGAACTTCTACTTATTGTATATTTTTTAAACAGTATTCTGGGTAAACTGGCCCTACAGTGCCAATTAATATGAAAGGTTGAGAAATGCTATGTAATGCTATGCAATGAAGAAGCCCCTCCTCCAATACAAGCATAAAAATAAACTAGGTTGAAGTTTGCTGTTAATTAGCAGAATGAGGACCTTTTGAAGGAGTGTTCTTGGATAAAAAAATATTTACCTGATTCACAATGAGCTTTATGTTTAATGATAATGATCAGTTCTTTGCGTCTTTTAATTTAATGAACCCCATCCCAACTGCGAAGTTTTGCTGGTAAAGGGACTGGTGTAACTTAGGAAAATGCAACGTGTTATATGGAAGTAAGAAATTAGAAATACTGTATTTACTCACCCCTCAAAACATCAGACAAATTGTTCACATATGGGTCTTCCAGGAAGATAAAGTTCAAAGCTCTAAAGATTTAACAAAATGGATTAAAGTGTTTCTGGAAAAGAAGGCTCACAGAACTGACATATGTTCTATTAATTAAAAGTATTGTAAGAGGCTTGTGGAAGTTTGGCAGTTTACCTCAACAATGTGTTTGTAAATTTTGGATCCACTGATATAGTAAATAAAATATTAATTTAATATAGAGTTGTTTCCTTTCTTATATTAATAATTAAATAACTTCTGAAATTACTAATCAGGGTTTTTCAGTATTTTGCTTTTGTCGACCCACTGCAGACTGTTAAGAAATCCTGATACAGAACGGGCACATGATTTTTTGAATGGGGTTTTGTGTACAAACCCCTTACTGCAAAGAGAACTGGGTCTGAGTGGACGAATATACGGAGACTCAGAAGTGAAGCAACTCTCTGCTCTACTGGAGGATTCACACTGCAGACCTGAGACACTGAGGTCTGTATTACACATTAATCATTTTAATACTATTATAATGAACAGCTATTACTGTATACATCATTATCATTAGATTCTTGTCCTTTCAATTTTTTACATAAGATCAATGCATTAATTATGTGAATTAATTATTATTTAATACTTAATAAATACTTACTTAATAATGACTTAAGTAGTTATGTAAAGGCTATCTTTTCAATGTTCCCTGTTATCTTCAGGCTGAAGGACTGTGGTGTTACAGAAGAAGGCTGTTCTGCTCTGTCTTCATCTTTACTATTAAACCCTGCACACATAAGAGAGATGGATCTGAGTGAGAATCAGTTTGGAAACTCTGGAGTGCAGAAGCTTTGTGTACTGTTGCAGCATCGACTCTGTAACCTGCAGATACTGAGGTGAGCTTCTGCTGTTTAAAATGATGAAACCAGATATTTATGTACACTTCAGAAAAAAACACAAACTTTTTTTTCTTTCCTGTCAAACATTAAATCAGAGTAAACATTTTCTGTTTTAGATAAATAAATATCAACAATTTTTTTGCATTTGTTAAATGTCAGAATCGAGCGAGCGAGAATTTTTATGTATTTTTTTACCACTTTCATCAAAGTTAGAAGTATACATACACTAAATTTGTGTCTTTAAAAAAAAGAAAACTCCAGATGATTCCATTTTGCGCGTAAGAAGCTTCTGATAGGTTAATTGATTCCATTTGAATTAATTGGTGGCACATCTGTGAATGCATATAAAGGCACACTTCAAACACAGAGCCTCTTTGGGAATCATGGGAAAATCAGGAGAAATCAACCAAGACATCAGGAAAGGAATTGTAACCTCCATAAGTGTGGCTCATCCTTATCTGCAATTTCCAGATGCCTGAAGGTCCCGCATTCATCCATTCAGACAATAATACACAAGAATAAAAAAACATGGGATACATGGAGTCCCAGAGAGGGAAGTTTTTTTGGTGTGAAATGTGCAAATCGACCCCAGAACAACAGCAAAAGACCTTGTTAAGATGCTGGCTGAAACTGGAAAGACAGTGTCATTATCTAAAGTAAAAAGAGTCCTGTACCACCATGAGCTGAAACGTTACTCTGGGAGGAGAAAGCCATATAGAAAAGCCAAACTACAATTTGCAACTGCACATGGGGACAAAAATCTTGTCCTATGGTCTGATGAAACACAAATTAAGCTGTTCGACCATAAGAATAAATGTCTCGGGTAACTTTGCTGTAACCCTGTTCCCTGAAAAAGCTGGCCAACGGGGCGCTATCAATAAGAGGCGCAAACCCTGCTGACGGACTCTCGCCAGGACTCCCGGGAGCAGAGCTATCGGAGGAAATGCATAAAGGCATAATCTGGGCCACGTATGGGCCATCGCCTCCAGACTCAGGCGAGCTGGAGGACTCAGCGAGTAGCAAAGGGGACATTGTGCTATTTCTTGCGAGGCAAAGAGATCCACCTCTGAAACATAAAATCTTTCCCAGATTTGACCTGCTACTTCGGGGTGGAGTTTCCATTCCCCATGTCTCGCTGCTTATCTGGATAGCAAGTCTGCTCCCACAATCGTATGCCCCATAATGTAAATCGCCCTGAGGGACAGTGGCAATTTATGTACAAGACTACCGTAGTGTTGTCCACCCGCACTAGGACATGGTTGTTTTCTGGTGGTCCTTATCCAACCCTGATTCTGTTAACGGCAAGTTATTATTTTCAATTATAGTAGCATGTTTGTTACAGTGGCGGCCAATGTGGGGCCATCAGAGTTTATATAGTGATTTTATACATTGTGTGTTACATCGATGCTATGGTTGTTAGCTATTACCTAGCCAGCCTTCTCTCGTACCTTTTCACGCTGTAAGACACACTTATTTAAGGGTTTAATTAATCATACTGTTTGTTAAAATAAATTGGGGCAAATAATGGCCGAGTCCGATGCACGAGCTGAGGAAGTGTTGGTAGCTYACGATTTCACTGCGGGCCCTTTCGTGACGCGTCGTGAGCCCATTCAAGAGCTCATTAACACCCTTAGCCGTCTTTATCTAGATGCTGATGACGAGGAATGTTCTGGGGTGGATGACGAGGGCCCACACGGTGACAATGAGTTAGAGCAACCACTYCCCGATGAACAGCTGCCTCCTCCTCCTCCGCCTGTTGATGCTGAAGACGACCAAAGTCTCATTTCCATGGTGCTGGCCACCTGCCTTGGTCAGTTAGAGACGGCCCTGCAGACACTGGTAGACCAACTCACCCAACGAATGGATGAGCTGTCCAATCAGGTGAATGAACTGCAACACAATCACAACACGGATATGCTGATAAACCAGCACAGAGTGKAAAGTGTCCAGGCAGAAATGCAACAACTGTGCCAGACGTTAAAGAAACAATGTGAGGATCAATTGAATGATGTGGGCCGTTCCATGGTGGAGTGTATGAAACGACGGGACTCACAATTAAAGGCCATGATGGGGGCGCAACCGGTCGCTTCCTCTACTCCTTTCGCTCGGTCAGGGTTCAGTTCTCATCCCCCCTATCCTAGTAGCTGCTCACACGCTCATGCCTTCAAAGCCCCTGTGAAGCTGGATTTCCCCAGGTTTGGTGGTACTGAGGGAGAAGATCCCATCAGTTTTGTGGAAAGGTGTGAGGAATACCTGGCCTTACATCCACTTTCTGATGGTGAGATATTGGCCACACTCCCCTCTGTACTCACCCACACCGCAAAGGATTGATGGACAGCCGAAAAACACAGTGTCAGGAGCTGGAGGTCTTTTAAATCTGTGCTGCTGAAGGCATTCCTCACCGAGGACCATAAAGTCGAGGCTGAGAAGCGCCTGAGAGAGCAAATCCAGCACCCTGACGAGAGCATAAGGGATTTCGCCTGTCTGAGGTGGAAACCGGGGATGACGGAGAGAGAAATTGTACAAGCRACGCTGAGGAACTGTAACCCCCGCATTGCCAGCCTGCTGCGGAGCACAGTCGGCACCATAAGCGAGCTGGTGCGAATTGGAACGCTGGTGGAGAGAGATTTTAACGCCGCCAAAGCATTTCGACAAAGGCAGATCCCCGCTCAAACACCTAAACAGATGAAGGAGAGCAAAAAACCCACCAGCCTCAGTATCGCTCAGGCAAGCCCTTCTTTGTTGATGGTACAACTCACCTTAAATCAGATTCCCTGCACAGCCGTCATCGATACAGGCAGTACCTTCTCCCTCATGACCGAGACGCTGTGGAAGAGGATAAAGAAACCAACTGAAAGGTGGCAACCAGCAAAAGGGCAGACATTCTCATTGGCCAATGGCCTGGTACAGGCTGCAATAGGCAAACTGTCAGCCCGATACTCCTTACAGGGAATAGAGTCTGAGGTTTGTCTTTTTATAATGAGAGACAGTGATTTAGCRTTTCCCTGTGTGCTGGGGCTAGATTTTTTGACAGACACCGGTATGCARATTAATTTTAGCCAGCGCTCCTACTCAATCCCAGGGAAAGAGGGTGAGTATTTCCCGCAATGTACCTCCACTCACGGCCAAGTCTCCCTTTATGTGGCCAATCCATTGCCCCCAGTGTCTGATGCTTCCAAATCCGCCATCTCCAGCTTGGTCAGCAACGCTTCCCTGTCAGAAGAACACAAGTGTCAGTTACAGGAGCTGTTGCTAGAATGGCCGACTGTATGTACCGACCGAATTGGCCATACCAAGGCCATAACCCACCATATATACACCACCGACGAAAGACCAATCAGGAAAAAGGCCTACCCTGTCCCTGTCCACAAGCAGCAGGTTGTAGAGGAAGAGGTCGCCAAAATGCTGGAGGCAGGGATCATCAGACCATCTAACTCGCCATGGGCTTCCCCTGTCGTGCTAGTGGGGAAAAAAAGACGGCGGGACTTGTTTTTGTGTGGACTTTAGAGCCGTCAACAGCAAAACACCGCTGGATGGCTTCTCTATGCCCCAGGTCCACGAAATCTTGGAGGCGCTCTACGCGGCTACTGTGTTTAGCTCGCTAGATCTACGTAGTGGCTATTGGCAGGTGGAAAAGCACCCGTATTTACACTCCTCGAAGCTGCTGGTCTCACACTCAACCTACAAAAATGCAACTTCTGTCAGACGTCCCTCTCCTTTCTGGGACATATTATATCTGCCGAAGGCATAAAAGAAGCCAAGGTAGCAGCTATACAATCTTACCCCGTTCCCTGCAACCTGAAGGAGCTGCAACGCTTCCTAGGTTTGGCTGGCTGGTACCACCGTTTCATCCCCCACTTCTCAGAGCGTGCTGCTCCTTTACACGCTCTGAAAAAGAAAGGAGCCAAGTGGGTATTGACTTCTGAGTGCCGGTCAGCGTTTGAGGATCTGAGAACGGATCTGCAAAACACCCCGGTTCTAACAGCCCCAAACTCCAACCGCCCCTTCAAGGTGCAGACGGACGCCAGCAACGTCGGCCCGGGGACAGTACTCGCCCAGGATCACGAGGATGGGGAACATGTGATCGCCTATGCCTCCCGGCTGCTACATGGAGTGGAAAGCAGATATTCGGCATCAGAGAAAGAATGTCTGGCTGTGGTGTGGGCAGTGGAGAAGTGGCGTTAGTATCTGGAAGGCAAAGCTTTCATCATCATCACAGACCATGCTGCTTTGACCTGGGCTTTTAATCAGCCGAACCTCTCCTCCCGCTTAACACGCTGGGTACTCCGGCTGCAGGCATTCGAATTTGTAGTTCAGTACCGAAAGGGGCAATGCAATACCGTACCTGATTCCCTGTCACGGCGCTGGGAGGGAGAGACTATGAATGGCCATCTGGCGATACACCGAGGCAATGAGATGCAGTGGGGTCTGCCATGTGACTGGGGGGAGTTGGAAAAGGCCCAGAAGGAGGATAAAGCGCTTTGTGAGCTGTGGAGAGAGGCNACCCTAAGGAGGCTACTAGAAGTCGCCTACTGGCCGGAGATACGCCGAGATGTCTGGGAATATTGTAAGAACTGCGTGACTTGTCAGAAGTATAAACCACGTATTAGTAAGCTGGCGGGGTTACTACAAAGCACACCTGTAGTAGAACCTGGTTTTATGTTGGGGGTAGATCTCATGGGTCCATTTCCCCGGTCATCCCGGCTCAACGAACATCTGCTGGTGGTCGTAGATTACTGCAGCAAGTGGGTCGAGATGTTTCCTTTGAGAACAGCCAAAGCTCATAACATCGCCAACGTCTTAACAAGGGAGATTTTCACCCGGTGGGGTACACCAGCCTACTTGGTTTCCGACAGGGGTCCGCAGTTCACTTCCCAGCTTCTCAACACCATCTGCCGACACTGGGGTGTGACCCAAAAGCTCACCACGGCCTACCACCCACAGACCAACATCACGGAACGAATCAACCGAACATTGAAATTCATGATTGCAGCATTTGTCAGAGAAAACCACAAACAGTGGGACCAATGGCTTCCTGAGTTTCGGTTTGCCATCAATACAGCCTGGCAGGAAAGCACTGATTTTACCCCAGCAGAGATAGCGCTGGGTCGGAAGCTAAAGGGACCACTGGAGAGAATGCTGCATCGAACCATCCCTCCTGATCATCCTGCCTATGCCACAGTGGAGCGTCAGGAAGCACTGTTCCAAGCCGTCCGGAGCAACGTAGCCAAGGCCCAGGAACGGCAGGGGAGGTATTATAATGCCAGAAGATGGGCGGTCACGTATAATGTGGGCGACCTCGTGTGGGTCTGCGCTTTCCCTCAGTCTCGGGCAGGGGACTCGCATATGGCCAAACTGGCTCCGAAATGGAAGGGACCAGCTAGAATCCTTAAGGCTCTTAACAAGGTTAACTATCAGGTGCAACTGACTAGCCAAGCTGGACCATTCACGGTCCATGTAGTTAATCTAAAGCCTTTTTACGGCAAGGTCATGCCTTCTTCTGACGGGGAGGGGGTGTAACAGTGTTGTCTAGTTACGGGCTCCCGTCCAGCGGAGGCGCTGTGGAAACCGTTGGTGTCAAACCAATAAAAGAAGAAGAGAGGTTAGGCCAGGTAACGGCAGCCATTTCATCTATGCTAAATGCTAACGCCAAATCTACAGAATTGTGAACCCGAATGCGAGACCTAGTACGTCCAAGAGCGCATGAGGGTTTTTGTGTGTTTTGTGTTTTATGTGTGTGTGTATGTCCCGGGAGGCGGCGTGAGTGACGGCGGTTCCTCCGGGATTAACTACACCAGCGGCAGTGTGAGCGGGACCGGTGCGTCGGTGATCACCGCGTCACCCTTAAAGGAGACGTCGCTCACGGAGGGCATCGGGCGTGGAGCGGGACGTTCTCTGGTTTTTGTTTTTGTTAATGGACTTGTGTGCAAAGGAGAGAAAGGACTCTAAACCTTTGGCATCATTGCGGATAGTACGAGTGTGATATGCGTGGCGGGTGTATGGGTGGTGTAAATATACAGCATAATATTAAATGTACATACACTTTAAATATATAATCGATAGATCTGGTGGTCCTTACCCATTATTTCTGTTAACAGCTAGTTACTATTGCAAGAATAGTAGCGTGTTTGTTACATGGTAGCCTCTCAACTGCCAGAAATAGAGCTATCATTTCGAAGTAATTGATGTGCCATGCGAGAAGATAACCTCTCCAGTTCCCTTGGGCTGGACGGCCACCTAAGACCGCACCCCAGCCCATGAGGGAAGCGCCTGTCGTTAGCATCTTGCGACGACAAGACGGACCTAAAATGGGACCCAATGTCAGAAACTGGGGTCTGAACCACATAGAAAGGGTACGAAGCCCCTGGCGCGTAACTCTTATTTGCCTCTGGGGATTGGCCCTTGAGTGAAATCCTCTGGCTCTTAGCCACAACTGAAACACTCTCATGTGCAGAAGACCCAAAGGTATCACCGTGGATGCAGCCGCCATGAGACCTAAAGATCTCTGAAAGTGATGAACAGTCACTTTCTGACCTAGGTTGACCAGGGTGTTGAGAATGGATTCGACACGAGCGGGAGACAGCTGTGCCCGCATTGTGATCAAATCCCATGTGACACCCAAATATGTTCTCCTCTGAACAGGAAATAGAATGCTTTTCGTGGCGTTGAGTCTCATTCCTAAAGAATGGAGATGGCCTAGGACAATATCCCGATGTCGAAGCGCTAGCTCCTGAGACTGGGCCAGAATCAGCCAGTCGTGTATGTAATTAAAAATACGGATGCCCTGGAGTCGTAAAGGAGCCAGAACTGCATCCATGCATTTTGTATATGTGCGGTGTGACAGAGCTAGGCCAAATGGAAGGACCCGAGATACTGGTAAGCCCCGAAAGTGAACCTCAGGAACTTCCTGTGTTGTGGCAATATTTCTATATGAAAATATGCATCCTTCAGGTCGACTGTCACAAACCAATCTTCTGACAGTCAATATTTTGAACCTGTATTTCCTGAGATAGCGGTTCAACCCACAAAGATCTAAAATTGGACGCAGCCTTTCTTGGGAACCAAAAAATACAGACTGTAGTAGCCTGACTCTCTGTCTGGAACGGGAACAAGTTCTATGGCCCAAAACAAAATTTATTTGACTGCTATTTGCACACGATACTCTTGTCAAAATGTAAACTGTTTACTGCTGCTCTTCCCACTATCTCAATTCATACTTCATCAAAAAAAAAAAGGACTGTTATGTGTTACATTGTTGTGTCTGTCATGTACCTCTTTGTTTGCACATGCACAGTAATTTGATAGTTCTTTAGGTTAACGTAAAAATGTAAAAATGTATGTTGTAAATTTATGTTGTTRCATGTATGTAGCACCCTGGTCCTGGAGGAACGTTGTTTCGTTTCACTGTGTACTAACTGTATATGGTTGGAATGACAATAAAGTGTACTTGACTTGACTTGAAAAGAGGCAGGCATAGGTGCAGAGGGTTTTTAAACAT
>QMIH01001263.1:59980-71023 GCA_003987875.1 Clarias batrachus
AGCTCTCTCTAGACCTCCGGCTGCGAGAGGTTACAGCACCACCCGGGATTCGAACTAGCGATCTCCGGATGATAGGGCGAACGCTTTAACCACTGCACCACTCGGCGCAGAAGGGGCAAATCCTTTTTCATGGCACTGTATAATTTTGAAACTAAAGAGAAACAAAATAATAAAACTAAAGAGAAACAAAAACCTGACTCCTTATATCTATCTATCTATTTATTATTATTATTATTATTATTATTATTATGTTTTACAGTTTGGTGAAAAGTCCAGCTGCACAGGAGGCCTGTAAATGGCTAACTTCAGTTTTAAATAAAAACCCTTTAGTCCTGAAGGATCTGGATCTGAGCAGCAAGAAACCTGGAGACTCAGAAATCGAGATGCTCTCCACTTTACTGGAAGACTCACACTGCAAATTTAATAAAATTAAGTGAGTATAATGATTTATGTAGCAGTTTTTGTATTTTGTTTCTAGAAAAATGTTTTTGTAAATATGTAAATGAATGTTTCTGTGTACACTACATGGCTAAAAGTATGTGTGCTAAGTTCCTAAACAGGGAACTACAGCATCTTAAACATCAAATCTGCTGCTGTTGGTTAAGTATGAGGGATTCTGATGAAACAAATATAGCTTTAAAAAATTGCCTACTATTGCCTACATACTTTAAGTGATAAATGAAGCTGGAATTGCTGAAACAGAGTAAAATGGTTCTGTGTTTTATTCTTATTGTTATCCCAGTAGCTCATGCATAAATGTAGCAGAGATAAGCTTTAGTAAACAAAGCTACAATATATTCTCAAAACATTGGATTTTCATTTGGGCTTATACCAAAAAATGTATTGATGCATTCCTAATTTTAACAGTTTAGTAACATTAAACCTTTAAAACAAAAGTGACACAGATATGTACCAGCTACTTGGCATAATATATATATATATATATATATATCTGACTATAAACAGCACCATAAGTTGGTTGTATTGCAGATTATTAAATGATGTATGACAGTCGGCAGAAAGTCAGTATGAAGACTGCTGCCGTTTGTGTAGCACCGCCCCCTATCTGTGATGAATGGGATACAGCAAAGCACAACCAATGGCGTGTTTTTCAAATTTATGCGTGAATTTAACCAACATCATCCAAACTCCGTTACACACACGCACACGTGTGTGCTTATAAAGAAGACTTTCTGGTGTGTGTTAACAGGGAGGCTTCAGACTTCAAACTGTGTATTTGGGTTTATTATGATTATTATTATTATTTGGTCATATAAACAACTGAAAATAACCGTATGAACATGTGATTGTGTGTATTTGTGCCATTTCTTTGCCTTTGTAACCGACTATCTAATTGTTTGTTCAGTCGTGTTTGGGGAAGTTACTGCACAATCCTGAGCTCTATATATGGTTATTAAAAAACAGCAAAACGAATAAATGGCTAAAATGCTCTGAGGTTTAAAGGCTACATACTGTATTAAAACAGCATTATATTGATTGAGCAATAAGGAAATAATTAAATAAACATAGAGCTATTATTTATACAGATTAGCTTAGTTAAGTAAATGCTCAGGCTTTGGTGGGTTCATGCAAGTTTAATTTATCAAAGACTCTCTCCTAACTTTCTCTATAGACTCATTACTACAGGGTTAGCGTTAGGTTACGTGTACATGAGGAGGACACTTTCTTTTTCTCCTTTCAGACTCAGTGAGTGTAACCTGACAGAGAGAAGCTGCTCGGCGTTACACACAGTTCTCAGATCAGAATCCTCCAAGCTGACTGAGGTGGATCTGAGCAGGAATCCTCTGGAGGACTCGGGAGTGAAGCTGCTTTGTGCTGGACTGAAGAGTCCAAACTGTAAACTGGAGACACTCAGGTCAGTTCATCTCTACTATTACACAGACTTTACTAGATAAAATGCAGATGTAGATTATGGATTATGTCCTAAGATTACAAATTTGGGAATTATAGCTTAGACAGCTTGTTAAATCTACATGTTAAAAAATAAAGAACACATATTTAATTGAATTATGTTTCCGAGTCCAGGTGCATCCTTTCTTCCAAACTATAACAAGTGGGTTAACAGACCCATATATTTCAAATGCTAAAAGGAAAATACTGTAGAGAAACACACAGTTGTGTATATACTCAAATAGAAATCAAACAGCAGGTGCAAGGTAACAAGTTAAAAAAAAAATACAAATGTTGGGCAATGTGCTGAGGAGCCCACCAGTGAAAATATTCTAATAAATCCTATTAAACAGCAAAATTATATTTAATGCTGTGAGCTTCATAATGATTAAACAATAATGTATTATTTACGTAATACCCCCCCTCCAGACTTTCAGACTGCAGTATAAGAGAGGAAGGATACACTGCTCTGGCTGAAGCTCTGAAATCATCTCACCTGATAGAGCTGGATCTCAGAGGGAACGACCCTGGAGACTCAGGAGTGAAGCTGCTCACTGATTTACTACACGATCCAGACTGTACACTCAACACACTGAGGTACATACATAGACCTCATATGACATTACTATATACAGGCAAGTCCCATGCCAGCGCCTTCTGTGAAAAAACTTTATGAGCTTTGCCAAGAAACATGCTAACATACAAGTATCTGTCACTCATAATTTTGTCCACATATGTTTTAAATTTTTTTTAAAGCTAGCCTGGCTAGATGCTAATATAGCCGGTCAGTTTTAGCGACCAGGACCAACGGCAGCCAATCTGAACAGAATTTAAAATTTTTAGATCATATTAAACATATTAAGGTTGTAATGGTATGTCTTTACGTTGAGACTATTTGGTCCAGGACATCAGATTCCATGCAAGTTGAACTCTGGGTAAATACAGTAGCTTTAATAATGCTTCGTGATTTTCTCAATTAAGACATTAAGTGTACGATAAATTATTAATTTGTTAATACATATAATCTGGTTTTGTTCCCTCACTGTAGGCTGTTGAAGAGTGATGAGGCACAGGCAGCCTGTGAACATCTAACCACAGTTCTGGGTACAAATCCTTTACTTCAGACACATCTGAGTGTCAACGTTAAAACATTTGGAGACTCAGGAGTGAAGCAGCTCTCTGTTCTACTAAAGGATTCACACTGCAGACCTGAGACACTCATGTATGTGTTATAGTGTTCATTTTCAAATGTTAAAGTGTTTATAAAGTGTATAAAGTGTTTTTTTCTTTAACCTGTTCCGGGTTATCTTCAGGCTGAAGGACTGTGGTGTTACAGAAGCAGGCTGTTCTGCACTAACTTCATCTTTTAAATCAAATCCTGCACACATAAGAGAGATGGATCTGAGTGAGAATCAGTTTGGAAACTCTGGAGTGCAGAAGCTTTGTGCACTGCTGCAGCATCGAACCTGTAACCTGCAGACACTGAGGTGAGCTTCCGCTTCTGCTGTTTCAGAATCACATAATATAAGAGCTTATGGTTTTTATGTAGAATGCAACAAAACATTTAGCATATGAAGGGAATCATGTATACCCTCAGATCACTCTGCTTTTATGTTTGCGCACAGCTCATCCTCCAAGTTTGCATTCAACTAAAGCTTACTTTACATTGTACAAGTCTTAAGCTACAGTACATGGATCCAGGAGTTAATCCAGGAGTTGACAGAGGAGTAGGATGTGTTGCCATGGTTACAGAAGAGCGTGGGTTTTAGAAATCAGTATGGTGGACAGGTGGCATTTCTGGGGTAACTGTAGGCTTTTGTGATGTGACAGGTCAGAAAAAAGCATAGGGTGGTAGCAGCATTTTTGGATGCTGTTGCTTCTTGTAGAAGCTGATCTGTCTGCGTTCTCCAGATAATTTCCTCAGGTTCCTGGACTCCTGGCCTGTCTGTCTAATGACTGTTGTTGTAGATTATTTCAGCCCATTTTGTTTCAATTTGTGGATTTCTTTTCTGAAATCTAAAACCTTCCACAATAACTAAAGGGTTCTGTGGGAAATGAGAAAGCAATGGTACTTTGGCAGGATTTGCTAACAAACTTGTCCAGGTGAACTAAGTATTGCAGTAAACTGAAAGCCTTGTCTGCCCAATGTTGCAAAAGGGGGGCGCCCTCTAGTAACAGTAAGTAGTAGCACTAAATAGTCAGATTTCAGAAAGACTTCCAAAGCCAAGCCAACGGCCACTATTTTCCATAGTCCTGATCCATGAGCACCAGATCTGCCCCGTTCAAGCACTAATTAATTGACCCCAGCTCTGAAAGAAACCTGATCAATAGTTCTACAGCTAGAGCCTTAAAGATCCCTTGCTACCAATCAAACCCCCCTCAAGGTACAGACCCTCAATGGAGCGACGAATTGGAGACAGCCTTTAATACCCCAACAGGGCAGCATGAGTACAGTGGTTTCCAGTCTGCCTAAACAATGCCCCAATTATCTTTCAGGCCCTAATTCAATGATGTTCTCAGGGATTTTTCGGGACACCACTTACTGGACTACGATTTTGCCAAGTAATCAGGCTAAATCACCACATTGACTGCATTCACGGTTTTTAACTCTTGTTTCCATTTTTGACCACGACTCTGCCTACCCCCAGGATTAACCGCAACGCAGACTGTATGTACGGCTTAAACTCACGCTTTCACCTTTTGTCAACGATTCTTTTAACCACTAGAATTCGATGCAACGCGGACCTGCCACAGCTTTGAACTCACGCTTCCACTTGTTAAACCGGGATTTGATCAACAGCTCAGAATTAAAACCCACAACAAGTCTCCCTCCTACATCACTAAGTCTAAAGATGCATCTGGAACTGAACCACTGCTTCAAGCACACAGACTCATCTTCTCTCATTCCTCTGCACTTGGATCCATCTTGCCCTAGTGCACTCCTTGTCATAAGCTTATTTAATGCTTCTCAAGTCAGATTTCTATTTATTCATCTCTCTTTTAGCAAAAAGAAGCCATCCAGCATGCAACAGAAAATAGAACATTTTTGTAAAATGTTTAGTCTTTTTAAGGCAAGAATTAGTCATCAGTGTGGCAACAATAAATCTAATGGAGACAGTAATGCAAAATAAATGGACCAGAATTTAATGTCTACTTCTTCATACATATAGTGTTAGACAGATTGTTGCAACATGTAATTATACCTACCTAAATATGTCTACTGGTACCAATAAGGGATGATTAATACATGACTTAACACTTTCCTTAGACTTTCCGACTGCAGTATAAGAGAGGAAGGATACACTGTTCTGGCTGAAGCTCTGAAATCATCTCACCTGATAGAGCTGGATCTCAGAGGGAACGACCCTGGAGACTCAGGAGTGAAGCTGCTCAATGGTTTACTACAGGATCCAAAGTTTACCCTGAGGTGAGCTATTTATAAATAACTTTATTATTTTATAAGCAAAACAAGTTTAAAAACATTTAAAAAAAAAAAACAAGTATACTTGTACCGATGAAAAGTTTGGAAACCCCTTCTAATTCCGTGGTCTTTCCTTATTTTTATTTCTTTTTTGTATTGTAAAACATGCGATGCAAATATGTATCAGTTGATATTGAGATGCATCTGCTACTTCTGCTCTGTGAAGCTTCATAACGGCTCTAATCTGAGGTGCTGGTTGAGGTTAATTGGTGATTTCTGAGGCTGGTGACTCTAAATGAACTTCTCCTCTGCAGCAGTAAGTTTTGGTCTCGCTTTCCTGGGAAGGTCTTCATGAGAGACAGTTTCATCATGGAGCTCGATGGGGTTTACAAACACACTCGACACAATACTGTTCTTGTAAGAACTGTTCCAGAACAGCCGACCTTCTTGATTTAAAATAACTGTTGCGTTATGTTGTTACTTAATTACCTAGTGCCATATGTGTTATTTCATAGTTTTGAAAAAATCTATTATTGTTTGTTGTAAATAAAAATAAAACTTCTGCATCTGACCAGGGGTGTATTCCAGAAAGCTGGGTTAACTTACCATGTGGTAAAACTTAACCTCAGGGTTGATTTACTCCAAACCCGCATACCATGAGTATGTCGGTTCCAAAACCCCTCCTCCTACTGGTTACCCAGAGTTAATGCGCGTGCACGGTGCTACATAAAGACATTTTCAATGGATCGCCGATTTCACGAGTCAAAATGGAAAATCAAAGTGAAAGAGAGAGAGCGGCATACTTCACAGAGGCGGAGTTGGAGGTTTAAATGCACCATATGAAGAATTTAAGCCAATAATAATGAAAAAAGCAACACGGCTGCATCGGCTAAAGAAAGAGAGTTGGCTTGGCAAAAAATAACGGACAGAGTAAATGTGTGAGAGTATTAAATAGCACATTTGACATCGGCTTCCCTTTTATTATACACTGTAAACCCTAATGCTCAAAGGAATTAAACACATTGAGTGCTGTTAACTTAAATAATTGCAATTAGGTCAAATTAATAGACCTTTTTGAGTATTCAGAACCTTTTGATATTTTAAGTAATCGTGAGTACGTAAGTAACAGTAACCGTCACCTTAAAATTCCACCAACACTGGTGGCTCAGTGGTAAGTGTGTTGCCTGCTGTGCAAAAGACCCGGGTTCGATTCCCAACAACTGCAACAACAATTTATTTGCAACAAGTTCAACAAACTCAAAAAATTATAGTTACATTTACTTAAAATTGGAAACATCGTTACTTTAAAAAATTTATGTAACTGATTACCTCAAATTTTTTGAGTTTTGCCAACTTAAACAAAAGTGTTTAAGTGCCAGATATTCTGTGTGAACGGCTCTACACACATGCTCTGCGTCACCCACATTGTACAAAAAATGCCATGACGCAAAAAAAAAAAAGGAAGTGCTACTTACACTGTAATAAGTTACATCATTTTTTTTAAAGTGATGATGTTTCCAATTTTAAGTAAACAGAACTATCAATATTTGAGTTTGTTGAACTTGGTGCAAATCAAATAAATAGTTGCTGCTGTCATCACATCAGACAAGCCGGCCTGGGGATCGAACCCGGGCCGTTCACATGGCAGGCGAAACACTTACCACTGAGCCACCAGCGCTCTATAGAGTTTTACTTGAATACTCAAAAATACTCAAATACTCAAAAAGGTCTATTAATTTGACCTAATTGCAATTATTTAAGTTAACAGTACTCAGTGTGTTTAATTAATTTGAGCATTAGCAATATGCGGTTTCAAGAGATGTGTTAAGTAAATTAATGATTTCCTTGAAAACCAATAACTCTTTCAAATAATCATTAGGAAATTAAAAGACATCAATACGCGTTCTTTTAACTCTCTCCCGGCGAAAAATAATATAATATAACTCGTATATAACTCGTATAATGTGTTCCTCCACGTCCACAGGATCTTCATTAAAAGCGCACGTCATGCTCAATAAACCTCTGAAACAAACTGACCCTGGAACAGAAGCTGCTACCGAGCAGCTTATCTTCAGAGAGCAAGTTGCTATGGTTACAAACACACCCAGAGAGTTACCTCTGTTTTTGGAACCGAAAGTTGAGGATATCCACTAACTTACTCTTAAACTTACGCGCGTATGTCACATAACCTGCTTTCTGGAATACACCCCAGAGCATTAGATGATAAAGGAATCACTGGACTCAGAGCCATGGTTCAGCTGGAGAAGATATTTTGCATATATGCGTCAGTCCGTCAGCCTGGGCAATGGAATCCAAACATAAATGGCAAAACAGCCATTTTATACTAAGATACAAACATCAATCCAATGCCAAGAAAGAAAAACAATAAGAGAGAAATACAATCAAGGTTAAAAACATCAAGTGAGAACTAAATAAACAAGGACATTTATAAAGTAAACAAGGACACATAAAGATCACACTGACATAAATCCATTATTAATGTTTGTGACATTTTCATGTAAAATATTAAGGAAAATCAAAAATAAATCCCTCAATTCCACCCTGAGAATCCCTTAAAGGCAGTCATAACAGCTCTTAACTTTAAGACATATCTTACAAACTATAATTACCCATTTACATATTCTACAACAGAATAGGATTTACACGTCTACCCGAAGCATAAAATAAGGAAAAAGTCACCTGACTTCTAGGCATCAGGCCTAGAAGTCAGCATAATTGCATTATTATTTCGGCAATTTTTCATTTGCCGAAAGACTGTCAGAGACGTCATTAAGTGTGGACTTCCAGCATTCAGGTTTCAAAAGCGGCAACACCTTGCATAACTCAGCACGTAAGCCATCATCCCATTGTGCAATGGGAATTTGCCTAGCCATCACCTCGTCTGTAAAGTTCAAACCATTTCCACCATACAGCATACATGCCTGGGTATGGCCCTAAGTGAATTTAAGGACAGACTAATTTTTTTGCCTGCTGACAATCCACAACTTTGTACTTTTGCCAAAGTAAGTTTCTGCTTGTTCTCACAAGACTGACAATGAGCTCTTAATTTATCTATTTCTGTGGACAGAATAATCTGGGAATATGTGGCAATCACATCAAGAGGCTGGAAATTATAGAACTGAATTGTATGCTGCATCTGCATTAAGAAAGATGTTTCTGATGAGTGTTTAAAGTCTTTTGCCATACGATCGACTTCAGCAGGACTCCGCGTATGTGATTGTTACTATTGAGTCTTCATCTTTTTTAGAGAGAGACTCTCTCACAGCCTTCGGAGCCATGATGATAAGTGCTGGAGCTAAGCCCGGGTCTGGATCCTCAAACTCTGACTTGTCTCTTAACTGTTTCTAATAGCCAAGATTAGGAAGAGATGGATACAATGTCTTTGATTCAGACAGAGATAGCTTTCCTGCTTGTTTTTCCAAAACCTTAATTTTGGCTTGGAGAGAGTTGAATGGAGAGAAATGCTGAAGTGCTGAGACTGCTCACATGTTTTCTGAGAGCGGCATGCTTCTGATTAACACATTCCTGCTCAAGTTACTGATCTTTTCGTCACTCTCACGCTTCTCACTTTCTCTCTCACATTTCTCCCAATCCCTCTCTGCAGCGAGCGATTGTATTAGAAGAACATGCCACTGCCTAAATACTTGAACTGCAGCTTCAAGGTCTATATGCTGCACACACCATTCCAAAGCAAAAAAAACATTGCTTTCTAGTCCATTTATCCTCATTTTTAACCCCAAGAAATTTGCATAGCTTCACCTTTTTCTTGCTACACAATTTATCCAACATCTGCCCCAATTCCTTCTCAAAACAGGAATCATCAGCATAGGGCAGGGATTCACAAACTAGTGAGGACCACCGCCTGTCAGAATTAGGATCCTGAAAACACGTTGCCATACTGTAGAACAATATTAAGCCTAACTCATTCAGTACTGAGAAAACTACATGTTAGACTCTTACTACTGATTCCTTCACAATAAAAAAAGCAAGTTTTTTTTACAGGATGAAACTCACCTGTGCTGTCATGCTCCAGTGACTAGAGTCAGAACTGATGTTGCTGTCACCTGGATCAATCATCACATCACAGTTATAAAACGGAGACCATCACTGTCCCATCGGAATCACCAAAGTTGCTGTAAATAAAAATAAAACTTCTGGATCTGACCAGAGCATTAGATGATAAAGGAATCAGGGGAGTCAGAGCCATGGTTCAGCTGGAGAAGTTTATTTTGCATGCATGCGTCAATCAGTCAGCCTGGGCAATAGAATCCAAACATAAATGGCAAAACAACATTTTATACTAAGATGCAAACATCAACCCAAGGCCAAGAAATGGAAAAACAATGGTAGAAAAATACAATCAAGGTTAAAACACCAAGCGAGAACTAAGTAAACGAGGACATTTATGAAGTAAACAAGGACACTTATAAAGACCACACTGACATAAATCCATTCTTAATGATTGTGCCATTTTTATATAAAATATTAACTTTATAATTTTTTTATTATATATATATTTTTAAATATATTTAACTATTATAGGATGCAAGCTTTGCCACAAGTCAATTATTAATAAATAATGCTGTGCTTATGTTGCAGTACAAGTTTGTCACCGACACATTCCAGAATCTGATACAAAGCTGTTACTGTATATCTGCAAAGATGGGAGCAATTTTATTTTCTGTGGTTTTGGGATAGAATGTCTAACAATTTCATAGGTGCATTAATCAGCTTGTCTAAATATGTATTGATTAGACAAGAATAATAACCCTGGAAATATAGTTAAGATAAAACATTTTAAAGAATTTTATCCCTCTCCTTACAGACTGTTCAAAAATCCTGAAGCCGCGGAAGCCTATGTTCATCTGTGTAAAGTTCTAGATACAAACCCCTTACTACAGACAGATCTTAATTTAAGTGGGAAAATAAATGGTGACTCTGAAGTGAAGCAGCTCTCTGCTCTACTGAAGGATTCACACTGCAGACCTGAGAGACTCACGTGTGTATATTACTATTATTGTTGTTGTTCTTGTTATTATGTCATTGTAATTAATTGGAATTTAACTAAATAGAATATTTCAAGAGAAATAAGGGTGATAGTGATGCGCTGGGTATCATTACCAACTTAAAGCCTCAGGGCCCCAATTTGATCTCCAACTGTCTGTGCTTTTGAAATGTGAGGAGTGAGTTTTGGCTTTTCTATGTACAGTCGTTTTTCTTGATCAGCTTCTGATAGAGATGAAGCTTTGCAGCTTTTTGGTCAGCTTCTGCTTTTAAATGTGTTTTAGAAATAAAATGAATGGAATGTGTCCTCTCACATCAGGGCTGACCCATGACCCATAGGAGAGTGAAGGGAATGGATGGATAGATGGATGGTGTTGTGGCCTAAATTTCAAATATAAACTAAAACAATGTAACTTATCTATATATATATACAGTACAGAGCAAAAGTCTGGACACAACTTCTCAGTCAAAGAGTTTTCTTTCTTGTGTTCTTTCTTGTGTTCTTTCTTGTGTTCTTTAGGCCAAACGCATCTCTTCTGCTTGTTGTCTGTCCTTAGCAGTGGTTTCCTAGCAGATCTTCTACATGAAGGTCTGATTCACACAGTCTCCTCTTAACAGTTGTTCTAGAGATGTGTCTGCTGCTAGAACTCTGTGTGGCATTGACCTGCTCTCTGATCTGAGCTGCT
>QMIH01001263.1:88150-99494 GCA_003987875.1 Clarias batrachus
CTACTTCAATCAGTGAACATGAATGCACAACAAATAAAGATGCCAAGCCAAGAGCAGGTTATTCAATCATTATTAAGTTAAACATCAAAGGAAAACAACAAACACCCAAACAACCTCATAAATGGAGATTCACTTTTATAAGATACATCGGGATTGTCTTTCTATAAATGTCTCTTGGTACTTATCCATAGAAGGAATATGCTGATGAAGATGATGATGATGAAAAGTCCAAGAAGAAACCGCTGTGTTCAAAACCTTCACCAGTTCATATAGAATCCCAAAAGGAGATCAAATCCAGCAGAAATCTCAATGCCGAGATATTTCCACATGTGCTCTGTCAATATAATAGCAGTTTAAAAACTACCAACAAATAAAGCAATACATGATAAGACTGCCATGATTCCTCCAAAACCAAACAAAAATCTCTCCTTCTACTACTCCACCTGCCTATATCTAGAGGAGGCATCCTGATTAGAGCCCCTAGAGGATGGTAGTAGAACTACAACCCCACTCAAACCAAAAGTGACAGAACCATGGGCTGTTACAATTTGTCTTACTCTTCTCCAGTCTCTTTGGCTGTGGGTAATAAACGGCTACAGTTAAGTTTATAACAACTTATTTTATTGAGCCAAACTGCAAGACAAACTGCCCTCATGTGCTTCTCTCACACCGTGTCACACTCTCACATGACCCATGGGAAACACCAGGCAGGAAACTTGTTAGTTCCTCTTGACATAAGCAACAAAACCAATAAATCAAATATCACACATGCAGGGATATAGAGAAAATAATCATGTGCTGTAAATAATCATCAAATAATAGTCAATTCTAAATTAAAACACAATTAAGTGAATACTTCATGATATGCAACACCGGTAATAAATAACAAATCAATGTAGTAAACCTAAAATAAACTTAAAATAAATTGTTTGTAGGAACTAAGGTTACAGTTCACTTTTCTTAAATGTAGATACTTTTTTTTATAGTAAACATATACAGAGCTCAGGATTGTGCAGTGTAGATTGTAATATCCCTTTTTTCAGCACAAAAAATATAATGAACTGAATTTAAGTTAATTTTATCCAGCTATACAAACATGACTGAGCAACAAATAAAGAAAATGGGTCACATTAGCAAAGAAATAGCACAGATACACATGATCACATGTTTGTGGTGGTGTTTTCGGGTGTTTCTGCGACCAAATAATAATATGCTAATTTTGTCAGTTCTAAATTTTTGCAACTTCATTCCCATATTCTGATAGTGGTTATAATTTACATTATAAAATGAATGATAACAACCAAAACCCACATGCACAGTTTGAAGTCCCCGTTAACACACACCAGCAAGTCTTTTATATAACCACAGACTTTCTTTTAATCGTCTTTGACCTATGCTGTGTTGCCGCTTGGGTTTTAAAGGTTAAGCGAGTTATCAGCTCTCCATGCTAATCCGCTCTCCTGGGTCTATTGCTACAGATGGTATTCAATGAGAATAATGGTTTTACTGGCGTGTCTTCCGCGGCGACAGCGCTAAGGGTGTACGTTTGCTGGCTTTACCACTAAGTGGCACTGTAGCTATAGACTACAGTATAGACTTGGTCCATTCACTCAAAGGAACAATGAGCTGCAGCTCACATGGTAGCAGATAAATTCAAGTGAAACATTGTAATTAAATGAATTTACAATCACTGTACTAAAATCACAGTACAAATTTAGAATTTATATTAAATATAGGTGTTTCTTTATTTGCATCGAATTTAAGCAAAGTAAACGTTAACACAGTGAGCCTTTATATTGTATCATGTGTAACACTCGCGTAGCCAGAAAAACAGACTCTTTGTGTGCATCAGAAAAAGTGGGTGTGCCACAGTTATTATTAGATTAGTGTGATATATATGTAACTATATAATAAAAATATATAAGCTACATATAAGCTAAAAAATATATATAAGCTACATATAAGCTACATAAATAGAGTCTTATAAAGCTTACATATATAACCTTTATAAGACTCTATTTGTATTTAAGTGACTCACAATGACAACAAAACGTTATGATTTTGTAAATAATGAAAGCAAACACGAGGCGCTATTCTGTACTGGTTTCTGTGAACTTGAGCGCGTCAAAGAATGAACCGAAACTCCGTGTATGCTTGCCTCACAGACGTGAAAAATATATACGTATAGAAAGCGAAATGTCTGCTTTTACATAAACTAGTGGAAAACAAATTTTAGATGATGTAATTCATACAAAATGTGAATATAGGCGCATCCTGTATTATGCTGCGGAGTTGATGAGATGACATGATCACCTTCATCACTACAGCCGAAAACAAAGAAATCACTGATTTATCAATGAATTATTAAAATGACAGAGTCAGTCTCCTGGCTGTTTTGGCCGATGCATTAATAATCATTAGTCTACTTCTGCCGCTGGAAAACTTCATGCGTTCGGTTGAGTGCTGATTTGACTACGTGGGAAATTAAAGAGGAGGATCGCGATGCTCAACATCATGGAGCCCAAACCTCATTTAAATTAAATTAACAAATAGCGTAAGTAAACAATAGACAATGTTCAGAAAAACATTTTATTTAGATTATAAAAAAATTTTGATTTAAAAAAGATCTATTTTAGGTGTGCCAGCTGCCACTGTTCTTGTACGGCTCTTTGTCAGAATAAATCGTTCAGTAACAACCCTGTAAATTTTCCATGTAAACCAGGTACATCTGTATGTTTAAATGCATCATGAGCTATTGATCAGTGATTTATGTAAACGATTCTGTTCAGATGTAAGTAAATGCTCATTGCTGCGCTGTTTGGGGGGAGCGACGTGCTGAAGACGTTTGGTCTGCTTTTCAGGAGTTGCCACTCTTTGTGATCTGTGTGTGTGTGTGTGTGTGTGTGTGTGTGTGGTGTCACCCAAGGGGTGTCAATAGGTCTTACATGTTCATGAAAATTTGTGGATTATTCAGTGAAAAAGTTACGCACATCAGTCACTTTACCCCAAACAAAAGGTCTTTCTGGGTGTTATATTTTATTTGTATCATAACAAATACACAAACTGAACAAACCATGCGCAAATACCTTAACCGTGCGTGGACCACTGCGTTTCTACGGATTTTAAAATTGATGTTACTGTTTTTTTAATTCCTGGAATGGAAGAGACAGAGATTTTCTTTATCATGACATTAATGTTGTATTGTTTTAAATCACTCTAACACAACCCATGACTTATTATGATATTTTACCAATTGAATAATTTTCTTTGGTACTTTTTTGTAGAACAATTTAATTTTAGATTTTATAAAAATGGACTAGCACTGATAGTAGTCCATTTTTATAAAATATAAAATTAAAATATTCTATAAAAAATACAAAAGAAAATGATTGTGTATAGAATGAAAATAAGGAAAATCTCCATCGCTTCCATTCCACGGATTAAAAAACAGTAACAATGTCAATTTTAGAATCTAGAAGATTTGAAATTTGCATAAATTTAAGATGATGACTGAAGCACTGCAGGTCTTCAAAAAGGCCTCAGACCCCAGAGGGATTATTAAAAGTGATCCTCGTTCCAGGAGCTGACTTCAGTTATCTTAGGGTGATTTTACACTGGAAACGATTGTTCCGTTCCTGAACACGATTTCTCTTCCTCCCCAGTCTCCCCCGCAGGTTTCTGTTCACACAGTAACATTGGTTTTAATCCTGGGCACAGAAGCGCATATATACAACCAGATACAGTTGGTGACAGTAGGGAGATAAGTTGGCTTGTCTTACGGCAAAATGAAAAAAAATGAGAAAGAAGCGTCACAAACGCTGAGACATCTGTTAATGCTCCATGTGGGTGTTCTTTCACACCAAACTCGCTCATCCATGTCTTTATGGACCTCGCTTTGTGCACTGATGTGCAGTCATGTTGGAACTTGATAGGGCTGCCCCCAAGCTGTTCCTATAAAGTTGGGAAGATGAAATTGTCCAAAATGTTCTGGTATGCTGAACCATTAAGAGTTCTTTTTCACTGGAATAAGGGGCCGAGCCCAACTCCTGAAAAACAACCCACACCAGTTCCCACTAGTACCCCATAGTACACCTTTCGGATGAATTAGAGCGGAGCCTGCGAGCCTGGTCTTCTTGTCCAACATCAGTGTCTGACCTCACAACTGCGCTTCTGGAAGAACAGTAAAAAAATTCCCATAAACACACTCCTTGAACCTTGTGGAAAGCCTTCACAGAAGAGCTGAAGCTCTTATAGCTGCAAAGGGCCGACATCATATTAAACCCTATGGATTACAAATTGGATGTTACTCAATGTAAAGGGAGGCAAGTGAATGCTTTTTCCAAGATAGTGTGTATATATATATTTTTTTTTAATAGAAAGGTCTCATGTCTTTTTAATTATTTTGTTTTTACAGATATGACAAGTCTACATGGAAAAAAGTTAAAGAAGTTGGTTCTGCTGCTTCTGGTAACATTCCTGGTAGCAGTAAGTCTGATGGACAGCCAACTCTGAAACCTGACGCCTTCACAAACCGGAAAAAACAAAGTGAAGGAAAACCACATCACACACAACAGAGAGGACGTGGTGTGTCCAGTGATTCAGGAAGCAGTGTGGATGATGTTGACACTCTACAGTATCAGGACCGTACTGATACATCCAGTGACTCCACAGATTCAGAAAGTCAGACTTCAGTCAGGTCACATAACATCAGAGAACAAGATTAGTCAGGACAATAACACCAGTAATACACAAAGTCAACACAACAGGAGCTCCAGAAACACTCGCACTCCTAAAGAACGAAACAGAGAGGACTAGTACCAGAGAACGTGTTCTTTATGTGACTGACGCTTCTGCTGTAGTGAATCCACTGGACACTGACTAAAGCTCTCTCACGTACAGTATGTGTCTCTCTCACTTGTGTGTCTCTCTCTCTCACTTATGTGTCTCTCTCACTTATGTGTCTCTCTCACTTATGTGTCTCTCTCACTTATGTGTCTCTCTATATGAGAGAGACACAAGTCAAGTCAAATTTATTTTATAGCACATTTGAAAAACAACCAAAGCTGATGAAAGTTCTGTACAATGATAGGAATGGAACGAACAGGATTAACATAAAATAAGAGCAGATAAAATTAAAGGTGACTATGTAAAAAGTAAATAAAATCAGTTTGTGACAAATCAAATGAAATCATACATAATTAATTAATTAAATAAATAATCAGTAAAACTAACTAAAAAGTAAATAAAAAGCATAAAGGTGATCAAAATGTCTCAGCCAGGTGTAAAAGACATTGAAAAGAAGTGAGCTGTCAGTCTGGATTTAGAAGTTTCTCATGTAGGTTCTGTTCTAATATTAAATGGTAAACGGTTTCATAATTTAGGCGCAGCGACAGCAAACGCTCGGTCACCTCTGAGCTTTGATCTAGACCTCGGGACAGAGAGGAGTAACTGCTCTGAGGATCTGAGATTTCTTGATACTGTATGCGGTTGTAAAAGCTCAGAGATGTACAGAGGTGTAAAACCATTCAGTGATTTAAAAACAAGTAATACAATTTAAAAATCAATCCTGTAGCGAWCCGGGAGCCAGTGAAGTGACTTTAATACCGGAGTGATGTGATCACGTTTGCGTGTACCGGTTAAAAGTCGAGTCGACTGACTGATCCCTGTGTATAAGGCATTACAGTAATCAAGTCGAGATGAAATAAAGGCATGAATTACTTTCTCGAAAATTTGTGAATGATAAAAATGGCTTAATCTTAGCTACAATTCTCAGTTGGAAGAAACTAGATTTATTTTGAGTTGAGTTTATTTGTTTAGACTGAAATAAAAAATGCATTTTCATTTAGAAAAGTCTGCAGCTGTAAGCACACAACCTTCTTGTAAAGTTTTCTAAAGTTTTGTAGTAGAAGAAGCGAGTTGCTCGGTCTGTCCGCTGTGCTTCGGTAAGCTTTTCTGGCGCCAGGAGAGACTCAGTCAAACACACACACACGTTGTCTGTCCGAAAAGTCTCTGTTTATTAACAGCAAAAGATGGGGTTTATATATGTTTGACCAAACGCCTGTGCCACTGACATGTGTTACTACAAAGAACATAAACTATTGTAAATGTCCTGGAGAGATCCTGAAGAATCAAAGGAGAGGAAGACAGAGAGGTGTCCGTCCAGAGAAGGATCACAACATATTGGCTCGATTAGGGGGAGAGGGAGAAGGAGACAGAGAGAGATAGAGATAGAGAGACAAAGAGAGAATAAGAAGGTGAGCGTGGGAGCGTTCACACCTTTAGGAACAGATGCAAGAGGAGACAGGAAGACAGCAGCAGGAAAGATTTAACACATTAATATCAGATCTATGAGGAAGAGAGCATGAGATAACTCCTTTATATATAAAATAATTCTAACACTTCTCTAATACTTTCGAGAGAAATGGCAGTTTTGATATCGGTCTGAAATTTGTCACATCTGAGGGGTCAAGATAGTTTTTTTAAGAGGCTGGGCAACAGCATGTTTAAAAGCATCAGGAACAATTCCAGTTTCAAGACTACGATTAATTAATGTTGAAATGGTAGGACTAGTTGTATTAAAGGTCTCTAATGAGTCGGGCTGAAACAATGTCTAGGGGGCAATAAGTAGGTTTCAAATGAATAATGATACCATGCAAATGAGAGGGAGAGAGAGAGAGAGAGAGAGAGAGAAGTGAAACTGGTTTAGCACAGTTCACCACACTGGAGGCACAGATGGATCATGAGCAGGAGGTGTAATAAGTGCTCTAATGTAAGTGATTTTATTTATAAAGAATGTTAGGAGATTCTCACACTTATGTGCAGTAATATCATGGCAGGTAGTGTCTGTGGGGTCAATAACAGTGTTTAATGTCTTGAATAGAACTCTTGGTCTGTGGTGGTTATTTTCGATCTAATTCTCTCTGTTTTGACAGTTTTCTGGTATTCTGACAGGCATTCTTTAAAAATCTCGAAGGACCCCTTTAACTTATCTTTTTTCCATTTAAGGTGAGCTCTCTGACATTTCTGTTTGATAGAACCTGATTTAACCAGGGCTCAGATTATAGTTTGGAGCGCTTTGGCTTAAGAGGGGCGACACAGTCGAGGATGCGTGAGCAGGTGGAGCTGAACAGAGAGAGTAAACCCTCAGTGCTCGCTTCGGGACCAGGATTCACCAGCTCAACCAATTCATCAGCATTCTCATACTGTGTACAGTATTATTCCACAGTACCTGGACTGATTATATGTGAGAGAGATGCCGGAATGCGGGATTTAACGGGACAGGAAATGTGAAAACCGAACTTAACAGATTTTTGATCCGAAAAATAAGCATCACATATCTGTGTGTGTGTATCCGTGTGATAAAATTAGATGTAGGGTGTGACCATGCTCATGAGTCGGGCTACACACCCACTGAACAAGAATAAAAGACTCAATGACATTTAAAAAGTCACTAACCAGAGGTTCAGATGGACAGCATACACAAATATTAAAATCTCCAGTAATTAAAATGCGATCAAACTTCGGCAGAAACACAGCTAAAAGATCAGAAAAGTCCTGAATAAAATCTTTGTTGAACTTTGGTAGATGATAAATCACAACACATGGTATGGGATGTTTTAAGTCCACATGAAATGACTGGAGTTCAAAGCTAGAATAAACTTCAATGGATTTTTGTCGGCACTGAAAACCATTCCAAAATATTGAGACCAAGCCGCCACCACAACCTGTCAGCTGGGGCGAGTTGAAGAAGTTACAGTCCACAGGAACAACTTTGGATAAAGAGCTCGACTCAACGCCACTCAGCCAGGTTTCAGTCACGAATAGACAGTCCAGTCCATCTGAAGTGAAAAAACAGACACAGACACAGTATCAGATACCAGACACCAGAATCAGTAACTGCATCCTTATTTAGGATGAATATGTTCTATACTGAATTTATTAGTTCTATACTGACCAACCGTGACATTAGCTAGGTGGCACCAGCAGCACAAGTTAGGTGCATCTTTGGAAGCAGGTCAGGGTCTTCAGTAAGTAAGCAGCTGTTCATATTGATGCTAACAGTATACGGCTTCATCAGTCAGAGGTCACTAAGGGTAATAATGCAAAGCTTTTTAAATTAGAGAATTACTCAGTCAGACATAAGTGTGGACGAAGTGGAGAGAATTCCGCTAAAACATACTGCAGCATCACAGGGCTTGTTTACGGTTTTATTTAAGATACACATCATAAGTCAATATATATCAGGGTTTATTTCTACTTATCATAAGGAAAAATAACTAATTAACTTTGGACGAACATCTAGTTTGATATTTAAACTCAGACTATGGAGTAAATAAGAGTACTAATAGTACTAACATTTATTTCAGTGTAACACAACAGCCAGAAAATATAGTTTTCTGAGGTTTTTTTTTTAACACTTTCTGTAGCCTTCTTTAAAATTCATAGTTTGTATAAAACCTGTACTCTTTCATAAAAGTTTGTCCGTTTAATGTCTCGTCCATTACACTGATAAAACACTGTACTGTATATTTTCTGAATGTGAAAGTGGATATGAATTTTGAGGATTTGTTTGTTTTTAGCTGAAGAGTTAACATTAATTCCCGTTAATTCGCGGATACTGAGCTTATAAACGCTCTGAGACTTTTAGTTTATCGATATGAATCCAAACTTCACACCCATAACACTGGCGCTGCCCATTTAATGCCCCTCTGCTTCGATCATTTAACACGGCAGAAACTGAGAAGTTCAACCATGACACAAACCTTCTCGGATCAACACTGTGTGTGTTTGTGGTGTTCTGTTTTGAACTGCAGTGTTGATTTGATTATGATATTTTGGTATTAGTACAATATTTGTTTAAAATGTTTGTTTTAATGAGGAAATAAATATGTTCTTAATTCTGAATATGTCTTTTTTTATGATTTTATTTATTTTATATGTGTTGTCCAGTGGTAATGTACATATAAGTTTAACTTCAAGTCTACTTTAAAGTACAGTGTTGGGTATGGAGGGATGCATTCAAGGCATAAGTGCAGAGGTTAAGAGTTTTAATTAGAAACAAACATAAAACAGACCCTACAGGACAGATGAATAACAACACGAGGACACGACAGATGTGAGACGCTGACTGATGAAACAGGAGAGAATAAATGTTTAAACAAATCAGGGCAGTAAACTACAGATGGTACTCAACCAGAATAATGGTTTTACTATTAGGGCATTAGGGTTGTGCGTTTGTTGGCTTTACCGCTAAGTGGCGCTATAGCTATAGACTATAGACTTAGTTATTCTCTCAAGGATTAAAGAGCCCCAGCTCATGTGGTAGCAAATAAATTCAAGCGAAACAAATTTATAATCACAGTCCTAAAATTACAGTACAAATTTAGAATTTAAATTAAATGTAGGTGTTAAAGTAAATGTTAAGAGCCTTTAGATTTTATCATGTGTAACACTAGTGTTGCCAGAAAACAGAATCTGTGTGTGCATCAGGGAAAGTGGGTGTGCCACATTTATTATCAGATTAATGTACAAAAACTAAAGAAAATACATAACCTTTATAAGACTTACAATGAGGACAAAACGTTATGATTTTGTAAAATAATTAAAGCAAACAGGGGGCGCTATTCTGTACTGGTTTCTGTAAACTTGAGCCTCAAAGCTCAAAGAATGAACCGAAACTCTGTGTATACATTCCTCACAGACGTGAAAAATATATACCTATAGAAAGCAAAATGTCTGCTTTTACATAAACTCAGATGATGTAAATTGTATGAAACGTGAATATAGGTGCATCCACTGCTGCGGAGACAAAAGATGACATGATTACCTTCATCACTACAGCCGAAAACAAAGAAATCACAAATTTACCAATGAATTATTAAAATGGTCAGAGTCAGTCTCCTTGCTGTTTTCCCCCGATGCATTCATAAACATTAGTCTGCCGGTGCACTCTGGAAAACTTTATGCGTGCAGTTGAGCTTTTTATTATACCCCTATCCCACCTACGCAGAGTCAGCATGGTTTAGAGTTTTGTGGTAGTGACTACATTTCCAATCTTTCCACAAGAGAAATTAAACATGTGAGTGAGGAAGCTCGCGGGTCCCGTGGAACCTCGCAGAACATCGGGGTGATTAACACCGCATCTTACCGCAAGTCAAACCGCGTAGGCGAGATAGGGGTATTAGACTATGTACGACATCGAAGAGGGCTTTGGACTCCGGCTCAACATCCTGGAGTCCAAAGCTCATTTAAACTAAATTAACAAATATTGTAAGTAAACAACAGTAGCCCACTTTTAAAAAAATGTTTTATTTAGACTATAAAAAATAATGCTGTTTAAAAAAGATCTATTTAAGGTGTGCCAGCTGCCACTGTTCTTGTACGGCTCTTTGTCAGAATAAATCGTTCAGTAACAACCCTGTAAATTTCCCATGTAAACCAGGTACATCTGTATGAATAATTTGTTTAAATGTATCATGAGCTATTGATCAGTGACTTATGTAAACGATTCGGACCACATTGTTAGAACCCGATTTTTTTGCCATGACACATACACCAGAAAATGAACGGTGTAACAATAAACAATACAACTTTTTCCTTTACATGCATGGTATTAGTTTTCATTGTTATGCTGATGACACACAATTATATGTCTCAGCAAAACCAGATGAGAAAAAACAGTTTGCTAAAATTGAGCAGTGTGTACAGGACATACGAGATTGGATGTTAATTAATTTTCTTCTGCTTAATCCTGATAAGACAGAAGTTCTGGTCATAGGACCACAAGTAGCTAGAAGTAAGCTTTCTGATCACACTGTAACTTTAGATGGCCTTTCTGTTCCATCAAGTGCAACAGTAAAAGACCTCGGTGTGATTATAGATTCCAGCCTTTCGTTTGAAGCTCATGTAGATAATATTACCAGGATAGCTTTCTTTCACCTTAGAAATATTGCCAAGATAAGAAACATATTGTCACTAAATGATGCAGAAAAACTAGTTCATGCTTTTATCACCTCTAGGTTGGACTATTGTAACGCCTTACTGTCTGGTTGTTCAACTAGGTGTATAAACAAGCTTCAGTTAGTACAGAATGCAGCAGCGAGAGTCCTCACTAGAACCAGAAGATACGAGCACATCACCCCTGTCTTATCTACACTGCATTGGCTCCCTGTGAAATTTCGCATCGATTTTAAGATACTACTTTTGACATTTAAAGCACTAAACGGTCTCGCGCCGCAGTATCTGAGTGAACTGTTAGTGTCTTACGATCCGCCACGCCTACTTCCATCAAAGAATGCAGGCTGCCTGTCAGTACCACGTATTATTAAAACCACAGCAGGGAGCA
>QMIH01001263.1:106678-131468 GCA_003987875.1 Clarias batrachus
AAAAGATCCAAAGGGCGAGACACAACACGAAATCCAAGAAACAGGCAGGGTCAAAATACAGGAACAAACTACTAGACAGAATCAATGAGATACGAGAGGCACGCAAGTAAGATACATCGGCACGGAGGAAGATCTCTGGCTTTCTTTTAAAGCCCTGAGTAGGTAGTCTGATTGGCGRCAGGTGAATTCAGGTGATTAGAGAAGCGGAAAGAAGGCATGGGAGAGGTTATGACCTGGATGTGCTAGGCTGATCGGGCTGGTTCGTGACATCGGTCTTCTTAGTCATGTTAAAGATTAATTCAAAAAGAATGAATCGTTCATGAACGACCCATCACTAACATCAATCATGGTGTGAGACCACGGGAGAAGCTGGCTGTTTACAGTCACATTCATGGAAAATTTAATGGAAGGAAAAAATGTGGTAGAAAAAGCAACATGGATAAATGGATTGTGAAATTAAGTCCATTCAAAAATTTGAGGGAGATTCAACATTAGTGGACAGCAGCTGGAGTCAGTGCTTCAAGAGCCACACATACAGACGTATCTAGGACACGGGTTACAACTGTCACATTCCTTTTGTCATGCCGCTCTTGAACCAAAGACGTCAGAGGTGTCTTACCTGGTCTAAGGACAAAAAGGGCTGGACTGTTGTTCGGTGGGCCAAAGTCCCCTGTTCAGATGAAAGTACATTTTCCATTTCATTTGGAAATGGTCCCTGTGTCTGGAGGAAGAGAGGAGAGGCACAGAATCCAAGTTGCTTTAAATTCAGGGTAAAGTTTGCACAGTCAGTGGTGGTTTGGGGAGCCATGTCATCTGCTGGTGTTGGTCCACTGTGTTCTATCAGGTCCAAGGTCAGCGCAGTCATCTACAAGGAAGTTTTAAAGTACTTCATGCTTCTCTCTGCTGACCAGCTTTATAGAAATACTGATTTAATTTTCCAGCAGAACTGGGCACCTGCCCACACTGCCAAAAGTACTAATACCTGTTTTAAGTACATAGTATCCCTGTGCTTGTTGCGCCAGCAAACTCAACCGACCTAAACGGCATAGAGAATAATAAGGCAGATGCGAGACACTAGACCTGGCAATGCAGAAGAGTTGAAGGTCGCTATCAGAGCAACCTGGGCTTCCATAACATGTCAGCAGTGCCACAGACTGATCGCCTCCATGCCACACTGCATTGCTGCAGTAATTCATGCAAAGTGAGCCTCAACCAAGTATTGAGTGCTGTACATGTTCATACTTTTCAGTAGTCCAACATTTCTGTGTTAATTTTTTTTTCAATTCATCTTAAGTAATATTCAAATTTTCAGAATTTTGAGTTTAGCTGTAAGCCACACAGGGTTAGCATATAATATATCAGTCTATGTGTAATGAATCTCTATAATACACTGCTCAAAAAATAAAGGGAACACCAGAATAACACATCCTAGATCTAAATGAATGAAATATTCTTATTAAGTACTTTATTGTTTTCATAGTGTGCTGTGAATGTGCTGACAACAAAATCGCACAAAAAATGATCAATGGAAATCAAATGTATTAACCCATGGAGGTCTGGATTTGGAGTCACACTCAAAAGTGAAGTGGAAAAACACTACAGGCTGATACAAAGTTAAAACAAGTCAAAATGAGGCTCAGTAGTGTGTGTGGCCTCCACATGCCTGTATGACTGCCTTACAACGCCTGAGCATGCTCCTGATGAGGTGGATGGTCTCCTGAGGGATCTCCTCCCAGACCTGGACTAAAGCATCCACCAACTCCTGGACAGTCTGTGGTGCAACGTGGCATTGGTGGATGGAGCAAAACATGATGTCCTAGATGTACTCAATTGGATTCAGGTCTGGGGAAAGACCGGGTCAGTGCATAGCATCAATGCCTTCGTCTTGCAGGAACTGCTGATACACTCCAGCCACATGAGTTCTAGCATTGTCTTGCATTAAGAGGAACCCAAGGCCAACCACACCGGAATACCTCTCACAAGGGGTCTGAGGATCTCATCACGGTACCTAATGGCAGTCAGGCTACCTCTGGCGAGCACATGGAGGGCTGTGTGGCCCTCCAAAGAAATGCCACCCCACACCATTACTGACCCACTGGCAAACCGGTCATGCTGGAGGATGCTGCAGGCAGCAGAATGTTCTCCAGGGCGTCTCCACACTCTGTCACGTCTGTCACATGTGCTCAGTGTGAACCCAATCTTGGTGTTCTCTGGAAAATGCCAAACATCCTGCACGGTGTTGGGCTGTAAGCAGAACCCCTACCTGTGGACGATGGGCCCTCATACCACCCTCATGGAGTCTGTTTCTGACCGTTTGAGCAGACACATGCACATTTGTGGCCTTCTGGAGGTCATTTTGCAGGGCTCTGGCAGTGCTCCTCCTGTTCCTCCTTGCACAAAGGCAGAGGTGGCGGTCCTGCTGCTGGGTTGTTGCCCTCCTACGGCCTCCTCCAAGTGTCCTGATGTACTGGCCTGTCTCCTGGTAGTGCCTCCATGCTCTGGACAAATATTTATAGATGCAAAAAGACTGATGAAAGTTTGAACTTTATCAATCTCAAAAAGAGGTTTGTATGTTGTTGTATTGATTTTTTTTTAAAAAAAAGAACAAGAAAACTTATTAATGAAAGTAAGTTTGCACTTTGCACTTTAAGTCCAAAAAACAGTACATATGTTTGTCTATATTTATTTTAAAAAAGGGAAAAAAAATATTGTTATAAAATTGGAAATCGAATTTTGTCTCTAAAATTCAATTAATATGACATATCACCAGAGATCCATAGATCAGATGGGAGAATCTGTCCACAGGACAACTATTATTTGTGCACTTCACAAATCTGGCCTTTATAGTTGAGTGGCAAGAAGAAAGCAATTGTTCAAAGCAACCCATAAAGAGTCCAGTTTGCAGTTTGCAACAAGCCATGTGGGGGACTCAACACTTTTTGTTGGTGTGCGGCATTTTGCGATGATCCCTAAATCATTCGTTGCGCAGTAGAGAATAATGGGGTTTATGCTTTCGAACATGTATAATTTAAGCGCTTAATCGAGAAAGAGGCGAGTGTAGCTTAAAGACAATGGAGAGAGGAAATATATGTATATGTGGGGATCTTATTTGCGGGTTTATTTACACAGCTATTGAAGATGCATATATAAAAGTAGAGATGCGAATATAAAAGTAACTTTACCGCAGTTACAAACCGGGTCAGTAACGTACATAGTGGGCAAAATAACATCAATGGATAAATTTGTTACATGGACTACAAAAAAGCAGGTGATTTAGCACTATCAGCATAATCAAGCCAAAAGCCATCCTAAAAGAAAATATGATGAAGCCTATCTTGTGCTTGGGTTCATGGTGGGAATGGTGGGGGCAGAGAAGAGACCCATATGTGTTTTGTGTCCTAAACTGCTGGCAGCAGACAGCATGAGACCCAACAAATTAGGAAGACACTTAGAGACAACACACCCCAGTCACATTAATAAGCCTCTTGACTTCTTTGAAAGAAAGCTGGCAGAAGAATCGCAGGGTAAAATCTGAATCTGTGGACAGCAAAGCACAAATTGCTTCATATAAATTTGCATTCAGACTTGCCCAGTGCAAAAAAACTACAAATGATTGCTGAGCAGCTGATCCCCCCCACCCCCCCAATTATGCAGCAATAAGTGACAAAGTGTGCCTGTTATAACAATTGCACATGTATTTTATCTGTTTTGAACTTGGTGTTATTTGATACTATTGGTTTAGAAATTGATATTTCAATAAATAATAAACTTGGCCTATTTCGTTATCATTTTGTTGGGGCTTGAAAATTCGCCCACCCCCTTAAGTGGGGAATGACAGAAAATGTTTGAGAACAACTACTGTCAAGTCAAGTCAATTTTATTTATATAGCACACATTGTCGCAAAGCAGCTTTAYACAATCAAAAGAAGTAAGTTTGTTTGCAATGTGTATCAGTATGTGTATGCTGTAAACTCTCGCAGCCGGAGGTCTAGAGCTCTCTCAGAGGGGAGGGATGAGAGGTACTTGGTGCTCCCACATTAATCACGGCTCTACAGCCAATCAGGGGCGTCTGTGAGATCACGCAAGTGGAAGGAGTGGATAGCGCTGTTGTCCTCCGAGTGTGTTACGCCGCCCCCAACGGTGCGTGACCGAGCAATTCGAAAAGATGCGGTTGGCTGGCGTCACGTGGCTCAGAGGGAACATGTGATAGTCTCCGGCCCTCCCAACTGAGTGATAGTAGTAACCTTAATGTGGGAGCCCCCTAGTGACGGGGAAGAATTGGACACGACTAAAATTATGGAGAAAATCAGGGAAATTTTTTTTTTTTAAAAGCCCAATTAAATACATTTATATTTGTTTATAAATTTGTAATATTTGTATTAGCTGTAAAGTGACAAAATGTGGAAAAATTCAAGGGGTATGAATAATTTTGCAATACTACAACTATTATTAAACACACATTTTCAAATGAGTTCGGGAATGCGTCACTCACTCAATCATTATCTATACCACTTAATCCTGTATTCAGGGTCACGGGAGCCTGGAGTTTATCCCAGGAGACTTAGGGCACATGGCAGGGTACACCCTGGACTATGGAATAAAATCACTGTCAAAAATAATCGTGCATGAAAAAACGATTTGTGTGTAATTCTGTGTTTTGTCTGAGTTGGATTCCAAAATCTACGGCCACGACAGTTTACAGATACGATATTTAGTGTGTTTGTTACAGTACAACTCTTAAATACATGACTCTGACCGTTTACAGACACACAACTTGTTTTTACGTCTCCTCTGTTACACGGACGAATTGCAAAATTACGCCCATGAATGTAGTGTGTTAAACCGCTGTCAAAAATACGTCATCAAGTCCATTTCGCAATTCGTCCGTGTAACAGAGGAGACGTAAAAACGAGTTTTGTGTCTKTAAGCGGTCASAGTCGTRTATTTCARAGTTGTGGCCGTAGATTTTGGAATCCAACTCGGACAAAACACAGAATTACACACAAATCTTTTTTTTATGCACAAATGTTTTTGGAAGTGATTTTATTCCATACTGGACAGGGTTCCAATCCATCACAGGGCAGACACAAACATACACACTCACACTATGGCCAATTTGGGAAAACCAATAACCTACATGTCTTTGGACTGTGGGAGGAAACCAGAGGAAACCCACCACTTGCAAACTCACAGAGACGGGAATCGAACCCGGACCCTGGAGGTGACCCCAAGGCGACAGTGCTAAACACTACACCACCGTGCCACCTTATGGAACCTGTTTGTAGTAGTAGTAGTAGTAGTAGTAGTAATAATAATAATAATAATAATAATAATAATAATAATAATAATAATAATAATAAAACAGACATAAAAAAATTTGGAATTAATACAAACAGTCCAGAAACTTGACTGATTGATGTCAGTCATAAAGGCAGAAGAAAGTTAAAGGACACTAACAACTGAAAAACAGAAGAGAAGAAACAGAAACCTTCAGTAGCACTAAGGAGAATAACATTAGAGTTTGAAGGACTTAAATGTTCAGAAAGCATTCTTCATATTAAAATTTGCTAAAACACTTTTATTTCTACTGTCAGTGAATCTGCAAAATGGTCAAATTCGCCTGTACCCAGTTGTGTGTCCATGAAGAGTGACAGGTCAATGCCCATTTTTCATGACTTTAAAGGTGGAATATTGATGAGAAGGTAATCATCTCTTATTCTCTCATTATCTTTAGACATGACACTTAAATAATTGTTGTTATAGTAATAGTAAGAATGTGAATCAAATGCATGATAGCCTGAGTTGGACCAGTGTCTCATTAATGGTGTATTTCTACTTTGTTCTCTGTATATGGTGGATAACACCAGGATCCACCACCACCATGACTAGATTACCAGTGATATAGCAATGATATCCATTTTGTGGGTGCTGATATAAAAATTTGACAATATTCAGGACAATATTCTGGGCTCAGAATATATCCCAGGGAGTGCATCACTGTATTTTCTTGACATAACAACACTTTCCTTCTCACACCATAGTGGAATTCTGGAAAGAGCTAATTCATCTGTACCCAGCTGTGTATCTTGGAAAAGTGACAGGTCAATGCCAATCTTTCATGACTTTAAAGGTGGACCATCCTCATTGAAAAGGTATTCCTATCATTAAAAAATGTAACCTTTGGAAAAGGTATCCTATTTTAGGTGTTTTCCACTACTCACACAATTTGTCCTGTGATTACACTCTCAGTCTATTGACACATTCACAAGTATGAAATTCTTTACTGACTATGAATCAATCAATAATTATTTTTGGATTAGTTCATATTTTGTAGGATTTGCAAATAGACAATCTGAGGGGTTCAGAAGTCACGAGGAGATGTACATCACTGTGTTTTGTAAATGAACATGCTTAAATATTTCTCTCTACTCCTTGATGTTAGTGAGGAACGGCCAAATTCTCCTGTACCCAGTTGTGTGTCTTGGAAAAGTGACAGGTCAATGCCCATCTTTCATGACTTTAAAGGTGGAACATCATCAGTGGAAAGGTAATCATTCCTCTCATATCCTGGTCTCTGGTCACACAGGGTTAGCATACAATCAAGTGCAAATCCGGGCAAGTAAATGTTTATTTGACTAATTTAAAGACAAAGGTACAGTAGGTGGGTTTTTGTAATGAGTTATTGAGGTTAACTGCCTAGCTTTCCACAGTTTCTCTCCGTCTGGAGAATTTCTTCCTTAACATTTAGAATTTAACTTCAGTACAAAAAGTAAAACAAAAGATGATTCGCTGCAAAAGGCTTAACTTATTAAAAATCCTTAGTTTATCTCCCCATGATAAATATTTTTGTCACTGAACATGTCAGCAGGTCAGTGTCATAGTTTACGAGCTAGTTAAAATACTTAGACATTTGTCAATACAACAATGAACTCTGTAAGTATTACTGATCAAAACTATAGCAAAGATTAGATGAAAATTATTAAAATACCTAAGGCTAAAGTATTTTCTGTGCAGAAAGTATAAATGTCAAAAGTATAAAGTTACACCTTAAGATTGGAAATTTAAAAAAAAGGATTCACATGTACACTATTGTTTGTACTGTAATTTTTTGAGAGATTATGTACTTCTGATACAGAAAAGACAGATTTTATTTTATTAATTTTAATAGGAATTAATTAATCCATTCATTTTTTTTATTTACAGAACCCAAAAAAAGAAGTCAAAACTCATCTTTAGATATTGGATGAAGTCAGTATTCAAGGTGTGTGTTTAGCTTCAACTTCGTTTGTTTCATGTGTGTTTACATATTGTGGTGCGCTTTACATTTGTACATCACACTCTCTCTCTCATCATCTATACCGCTTAATCCTGTATTCAGGGTCACGGGGGGCGGAGCCTATCCCAGGAGACTTAGGGCACATGGCAGGGTACACCCTGGACAGGGTGCCAATCCATCGCAGGGCACACAGACATACACACAATCATTCACACACTACGGGCAATTTGGGAACGCCAATTAGCCTAACCTACATGTCTTTGGACTGTGGGAGGAAACTGGAGCACCCGGAGGAAACCCACCAAGCACGGGGAGAACATGCAAACTCCAGAAGGGAATCGAGCCTGGCTGGGGATCAAACCCGGACCCTGGCGGTGCAAGGCGACAGTGCTAACATTTGTACATATTGTAACAAATAAGAGTTTGTTTAGAAATAATGTCTATATACAACCACACACACACACACACACACCAATCAGCCATAGTTAATTTTGCCAGTCATCACAATTTTTGTCACAACCTGTTAGTAGTTTTGGGGGCAATTACTTTTTCACATAGGGTCAGGCAGGTTTAGACAGCTTTTTCCCCTTAATGAATTAAATCATTATTTAAACACTGCCTTTTATATTTACTCTGGTTGTCTTTGTGTATTATTAAAATTTGTTTGACGATATCAATCATTTACAGTAGGTGTAATTTACTGTAAACATGTAGTGGAAACTAGTTCACTTATTGGTTAACCAAAAAATTAAACACCCTGAATATCTTGACCAAGAAAATGAGCATGAAGTGCAGAAATGTGAACAACGTTCTATGCTATAAGCAGCCAATAGGTGAAACATTGTAGTTAAACGAATTCCTAATGACAGTACTAAAATTACAGTACAAATTTAGAATTAAATTAGATTAAATCTTATTAGGATCGAATTTACTTTGTGTTCTTTAAATTTGTAATAGATTTATTAACTGAAATAAATGAAACTAAATGACCATAAAATTCAAACATTGATGTTTTTTTAGCGTTATTATAAGAATTAAATGCAGTAGGGCGTTATGATCATCATAATGTTCTTACTAAATAATAAAAACGTTTTAACAAATTACATTTTTATAACCCAGTAGCACCCCATTGCGCTGTACCACCGCCGGCAAAACCTTATAAAATACAAGTGAAACATTAAACGAATTTATAATCACAGTACTAAAATTACAGTACAAATGTAGAATTTATATTAAATATAGGCGTTTTATATTTTATCATGTGTAACACTCGCGTAGCCAGAAAACTCTGGGTGTGCATCAGAAAAAGTGGATGTACCACAAGTGTTGTCAGATTAATGTGCAAAAACTATATAATAAAACTATATAAGATACATAGCCTTTATAAGACTCTACTTTTATTTAAGTGCCTCACAATGACGACAAAACTTTATGACTTTGTTGAAAATTTGAAAGCAAACAGGGATACAGCGCTATTCTGTATCGGTGAACTTGAAAGCGTCAGAAAATGAACCGAAACTCCGTGTATACTCGCCTCACGGATGTGAAAAATATATACGTATAGAAAGCGAAATGTCTGCTTTTATATAAATTAATGGAAAACAAAACTCAGATTATCTAATGATTCGTATGAAACGTGAATTATTGGCGCATCCACTGCTGTGAGAGGTGTCAATAGGTCTTACATATTCATGAAAAGTTGTGGATTTTTCAGTGAAACAGAGGCTCTGCTGAAAAAAAGGTTAGGCACATCAGTCATACATAATACAACATAGTAGTGGCCGTTACAAATCACACGCTCTTTGTCGGCGACGACCATACGAATCAACGCACTCATCTATCTGCGTAAAAAAGAGATGCAATATTATGGTTCCGTCATTTTTACAATAAATTTACGTGCCAGCGGCCCACCGGGAAAACGCCCGGAGCTCCAGAGCGCCAGTCCGCCTCTGCCTAGCACGTTATTGCTAACTGTAGCGACGGTCCGTGGAGCAGGTATCCAGGGAAACTAATCGATGTTAAAGGATCAGCCAATAGGCGCGCAGGTCCAACCCACTGGCACTGATTGACAGACCGACACATTCTGCTGAAAAGTCGCATTATGAAATAAATAGGCCATCGGGAAAAATGGGAGTTATTTTTAGGTTAACAGTACTCAATGTGTTTAATTACTTTGAGCATTCGGGTTTACAGTGTACACGCGTAGACTTTCTAATTACACATGATAAAATCTAAAGGCTCACTGTGTTAACATTTACTTTGCTTAAATTCGTTACTAATAAAAATTAAATTCTACATTTATACTGTAATTTTAGTTACAGTATAAATGTAACTAAATTTAACTAAATCTGTAACATGTAACTAAATCTGTAACATTTACAGTATAAATGTTGTTATTATGAATTCATTTAACTACAATGTTTCACTTGATTTTATCCGCTACTACGTGCAGCTCTGAAGGAGCTGTGGCTCATTAATCCTTGAGAGAATGAACTCAGGTCTGACTCGTCGGTCTATAGTTATATAGCGCCACTCAATGGTAAAAGCCAGCAACTGCGTACCGTCGCCATGAGGGGCGGCGACAAAACTAGAAAACCGCTCGTCACACATCTGTATATTATTTTGCATTAATTGCAGAGAAATGCATAATAATTTAATCTTATTGCACAATGTTTGAACCTTTTTTTATAGCAGCATTAAGTAGATTTATTGCACTAGGATAAAAACTGTTTTTATATCTACTGGGTCTAGTTTATAATGAACTATACCTTCTGCCCGACGCCAGTAGATCAAGCAGTTGATGTCCCGGGTGTGAATTGTCCTTTACAATTTTATTGGTTAGTTTAAGGCAGCGGGAACTGTATACATTTTCCAAGTTGATGAGAGGGCACCCGATGGTCTTCTGGGCAGTTGTATTGACCCTCTGCAGTGCCGTTCTCTGGGCCACAGTGCAGCTGCTGTACCACACACACATGCAGTATGTCAGTATACTCTCAATGGAGCATCGATAAAAAGACACCAGCAGTCTCTGGGAGATGTTGTTCTTCCTGAGCATTCTCAGAAAGTGCAGTCTCTGCTGGGCCTTTTTCACCATCTCGGAGGTGTTTACGCCCCAACTCAGATCCTCCTCAACATGTACTCCCAAAAAGTGCAAGTACGGAACCCTCTCTACACAGTCCCCGCTGATGAACAGTGGTGAAATGTTCATTTTTTCCCTCCTAAAATCTATGATGACCTCCTTGGTTTTAGAGGTGTTGAGGAGCAGATTATTTTCTCCACACCAGGCTGTTAGCCGTTCCACCTCATACCTGTAGGCAGACTCGTCCCCCCCAAAGATGAGCCCTACTATCGTTGTGTCATCTGCAAATTTGACAAGGGTGTTACTATGCTGGGCAGGTATACAGTTGTAAGTGTACAGGGTGTAGAGCAACAGGCTCAAAACACAACCCTGTGGTGACCCGGTGCATCCCTGACTGCGACCACACAGAAAGCTGCTAATCCATACGCAGATGGAATATGAAAGTCCCAGGTCCAATAGTTTGTTCATCAGTTTGTGCGAGAGGATGGTATTAAATGCGGAGCTGTAATCCACAAAACGTAGTCGCACATAGCTTCCCGGGTGCTCCAAATGGGATAGCGCAGCCTGGAGAGCTGTTAATATGGCGTCCTCTGTGGATCTGTTTGCCCTGTATGCAACCTGGTGTGTCAAAATTTGGTGGGAGGAACGAAATTATTTAACTCCGTACCAGCTTTTCGAAACACTTCATCACCACAGGGGTGAGTGCAACTGGCCGGTAATCACTGTAATTTGTAGTTCTTTAGGCAGGGGGACTATAGTCGAGGATGTTAGGCAGGGTGGAACAGTAGACTGAGACAAGGACTGATTGAAAATCCCAGTGAGGACTCCAGCCAGCTGGTCCAAATAATCCTTCAGCACCCTTCCAGAGATGCCATCCGGTCCCAAAACCTTCCTGGTGTTTATGATCTGCAGAGTACGCCTCACCTCCCACTCTTCTACTGTCCATGCTTTGTGAGCACCCGGTGTAAGTATGGGTGCAGCTGGTTAATCTACCTCAAAACGGGCAAAGAAGGAGTTCAGCTCCTCTGCCAGCGAGGCATCACCATCAGCGACACCAATGTTGGTCTTGTAGTTGGTAAGATGCTGAATTCCCTGCCACACCTGCCTGCTGTTGTTACTGTCCAGATGGACCTCGATTTTCCTCTTGCACCTCAACTTAGCCTCTCTGATGCCTCTCTTTAGGTGGCTTGGGCTGTGCTGTAGATGGCTGTATTGCCAGACTTGAAGGCGATGTTTCTCTCCTTCAGAAGCTGCCGGACCTCCTTGTTCATCCAGGGTTTTTGGTTGGGATAGATCCGTATGCGTTTGTCCACTGTGACAGTGTCTATGCAGTTCCTAATGTAACAGAGAACACTGTCCATGAACACCTCCAGGTCTGGATCTTCAAAGACATCCCAATTTGTCCTGTCAAAACAGTTCTGTAGCTGCTGCTACAGTCTTTATAATAATAAGAGCAGTTTTCCTGAGGGGAGCATATGCAGGGACTAAAAGTAAGGACATGTGGTCAGACTGGCCCAGGTGTGGTAGTGGTTTTGCCCTGTAGCCTAGCTTGATGTTTGAGTAGACTTTGTCCAGTGTGTTTGCTCCCCTAGTAGAACATTTTACATGCTGGTGAAATTTGGGGAGCACTAACTTTAGGTCTGCCTGATTAAAGTCCCCTGCTACGATGTGTACAGCATCAGGATACATGCTCTGCCATCTGCTAATGCTACCATGTAAATGTCCTATAGCCGAGCTAGCGTTAGCATCCGGTGGAATGTAAACAGCAGTTATCATGACCACATTAAACTCACTCGGTAAATAAATGGGCCTGCATTTAACAGTCACATACTCCAGGTCTGGGGAGCAGTAGCTGTCTACAGTCACTGTGTTAGTACACCAGCCGTTATTGACATAAATACAGAGCTCCCCTCCTCTGCTCTTACCAGAGTTCCTTGTTCTGTCATGACGCTGTGTTGTGTAGCCTGCTAGCTCGATAGCAGAGTCCGGGATGAGTGGATGAAGCCAGGTCTCTGTGATTAATAAAATACAGCTGTCCTTCACGATGGTATTAGACGCCACCTGTAGCCTCAGTTCATCCATCTTGTTGGTAAGTGATCTGGCGTTCGTCATAAAGAGGCTGAGAAGCGATGGTCTGTGTGGCTGGCTCCGTAGCCTAACTAGCACGCCGGCCCTGCAGCCTCGCTTCTGCTTCCTCTCCCTGTGCTGCCTTCGCCTCCTTACCGTAGGGATGGTAATCCACGGAGAGCCGGGGCTTCTCGCTATGTCCAACGGGATCTTATGTGCACGTAGAAACTCAGCTGTAATACGTCGTTCGCAACAGACTCCTGTCTCGATTAGATCATGCTGGCTGTAGATGTTATTTACCCAACAGGATGTACTCAGGACGAAAAAACAACACAAAACACACAAGCATCTAGAGTAGCACTGTGCCGCTGCAACAGTGTGCGCCGCCATCTTTCCATCTGTCCTTTAGCGAGTATAAATTTGTGTTTGTTGTATTTCTGGGGAAAATAAATCTCTTATAAATCTCTATGTCACGCTCTCTGCGCTTTCGCGCTGATCTGAGAGCGCACCCGCCTTCTGACACTTCCGTTCGCACGCTGTCAAGCTGCTCATCACGCGGCCGTGTTTTTTTTCCCACGCTGTCATCTCTCGTCACACGCCCCCCTGGCCGACACACCGGTTTCTCATCTGGCACTGATTTCTTCCGGGATATAAGGAGGCGCAGCACGCTATCTCGCTGCTGGATTATTGTGTGTTTTTGCTGCAATATTCTCGCGTTTTGTTTCACGATTTCCACGTTACCGATCTCGCTTCGTTTTTCTCGTTTTCCCGATTCTAGTCTCACGTTTTGGCTCTACGCTCTCGCTGACGGATTTAACGGCATTTGAACTCTCGCTTTCGCTCCTCGACTTCGGCTGTGCTTCACGTTTGACTCTACGCTCTCGCTGACGGATTTAACGTCATTGAACTTTCACTTTCACTCTTCGACTACGGCTCCGCCTCTCGTCTATCCACAGTACACAGCTTCAGACTACCAGGCCCAAGCATCTCTTCATCTTCTCTGCTCTTGGATCCATCTCTTTGCTTTTTCGTCGTACGTTTCTGACACTCTAATATTGGCACACATGTTCATCTGCCTTTTGATCAAAACTCCACAGTTCAGCCATTCACAGACATGCGTTGTGCTATGTTGTTGTTTGTAATCAGAGTATTTTATGAATGAAATAAAGCTGCTGTTTTTGGTACACACTTTCACTTTGCACTTTTCATCCGATACGAGCAGCTTTATTTCAGTGATAATATTCATCTATCATAAATAGGGGCGACTTTTGCAAAGCAGACAAAATGGAAAATCAGTTCCCCAGAAAAACAACAGAGCACAAATGTATACTTGCTGAATAAACAGCATTTTTAAAAGTGAAAGCGCGAATTATGTGAGCAGCTTTATTTCAGCCATTCCATCCATTCATGGTCAATTATTCAATGCGGAACACAAACAGCAAAAAAGCATGATGATGATGATTATTATCATGCTTTTTTGCTGTTTGTGTTCAGCATTGAAATCACTAGATTTCTTCGATACAACATGACTTTTTTTTTTTTTTTTTACTTAGGCTCAAATCATATTTGAAAACTGCGTCGAATGAAAATGTCACTTCGCGTCGTTTCATGAATGACATGAAATGCAACTGATTTATTTTGGCCATTGCCGTTTTGCCGCCACAGAGAGAGCGGCGGTAATAGACATTCCCCATGAATACCTACTGTAACTTACACCAATTTGGGGTAAGTGTCACATGAATTAATCCACCTGAAGAACTTACCAAGAAGGGGAATTTAAGAATATCGCCAGCTTTGAAGAAAAGCTTCATCTTTTAATTGCTAGCTCACCTTATTCCGACCTTAGTGTCATGTTGTTAGAAACTCAGGCTTGGAGAACGGAAATGCAGTTAGGACAGTTATTAAAACACAGTTCAAAGAACACATTAACAAAACGGGCAGGGATAGTACAACATCAAAAATCCAAGAGTCTGGCAATGTATCATTGGCATAAATTAGATAGGACTAAACTCAATAACAAAACAAACAGGATCACGGGTGGTATATGCTTTGCAAAGACTGGATGTGCATGATTCTCTTTTATTTGGAATAGTTTCAGGTATGTTAGAATTCATTCAGTGCTGGGAGCTGTAGTTATTGGTTGTTGTAATCCTGGGTCTGATACATGCATCCCGGAGAACTATTATGAGCTGCTACTTCAGAAATTACAACATTAAAAAAAAAAGCACATTGATTTCATTTACAGTTAGTGCCATTAATTTACACTGTGATATGCACTAATGTGATATGCTATTTTTAAAAAAAACTCAAAACTACAATAATCAGTATGTTTATTATTTTTAATCAGGAGGTGGAGCACACAGTCTTTACAGTGTTGAAGAATGAGCTGAATAGGTTTAAGAAATTTCTAAGTCCTGATTACCCAGCATGCTCTGAAAGTGGAGAGGATGAGGACGAGGAGAATCTGCACATTTTCAAAGAGGGTGTGCTAAAGATCACACTACACCTCCTAAGGAACATGAACCAGGAAGATATTGCGCACCAACTGGAGATCAGTAAGAGCTTTACATTATATTTTACAATATTGTATAAATCAAATGAACACACTGGTCTCTATTATCGTACTGATTTTTAACACCTCATAATGAATGCACTTTTTTCAAGTGGAAACATTTAAACTAAACAGAAATGATATGGAATCAATTCTACTTTTTGAAGAACATCAAAGTTCACATGAAAACAATAACCATCCCATGTCTCTGTGTGTTAGAGCTGGCCTCTGTGTATCAGCGGAAGCTCAAATCCAAACTTCTAGATAAATGTAAAAGAATTAATGAAGGACTCTCMCAGCATGGGACATCAACACTTCTGAATCAGATCTACACAGAGCTCTACATCACAGAGGGCTGGAGTGGAGACGTCAATAATGAACATGAGGTGAGACAGCTTGAGACGGCGTTCAGGAGAACAGAAGTAGAGGAGACACCCATCCAATGTAATGAGCTCTTTAAAGACAAGTCCATCAGAAGTGTGCTGACTAAAGGAGTAGCTGGAATTGGAAAAACTGTCTCTGTGCAGAAGTTCATTCTGGACTGGGCTGAAGGGAAAGTGAATCAGGACATCCTCTTCCTGTTTCCTCTTCCCTTTAGAGAGCTGAACTTGGTAAAACAGGAAAACTTCAGCCTGATGAGTCTTCTTCATCAATTTTTACCTGAAATTAAAGATGTGGAAGTAATAGACAGTGATGTTTACAAAGTCCTGTTCATCTTTGATGGTCTGGATGAGTGTCGACTTCCTCTAAATTTCCAGAAGAATGAGATGTTGTGTGATGTGACAGAGTCAGTCTCAGTGGATGTGCTGCTGACAAACCTCATCAAGGGGAACCTGCTTCCCTCTGCTCTCCTCTGGATCACCACTCGACCAGCAGCAGCCAATCAGATCCCTCCTGAGTGTGTAGACCAGGTAACAGAGGTACGAGGGTTCAGTGATCCTCAGAAAGAGGAGTACTTCAGGAAGAAGATCAGTGATCAGGACCTGTCCAATAAAATCATCAGACACGTGAAGTCTTCCAGAAGCCTCTACATCATGTGTCACATCCCAGTCTTCTGCTGGATCTCAGCCACTGTTCTAGAGAGAATGTTGGGTGAAGCAGAGAGTGGAGAGATCCCCAAGACTCTGACTCAAATGTTTACACACTTTCTGGTCTTTCAGATTAAACACAAGGACCAAAAGTACCATCAGAAATGTGACCTTGATCTTCCGCAGACCAGAAATAGTATCCTGGATTTAGGAAAACTAGCTTTCCAACAGCTGGAGAAAGGAAACCTGATGTTCTATGAGGAAGACCTGAGAGAGTGTGGCATTGATGTTAAAGAAGTGGCAGTGTACTCAGGAGTGTGTACTCAGATCTTCAGAACCGAGTCTGGACTCCACCTGGGGAAGATGTTCAGCTTTGTGCATCTGAGTGTTCAGGAGTTTTTGGCTGCTTTATATGCATTTCTCTGCTTCCTCGACAAAAACACAACAATAAACCAAACCACTGATCTGTCTGGTCTTTTTAACAAGTCTGACATGTCTGAGTTCCTCAAGAGTGCAGTGGACCAGGCCTTACAGAGTGAGAACGGACACTTGGACCTTTTCCTCCGCTTCCTTCTGGGTCTCTCAGTGGAATCTAATCAGAAGCTCATTCGAGGTCTGCTGACACACACAGGAAGCAGCTCTGACTGCCAAAAGGACACAGTCGAGTACATCAAGTTCAAGTTTGAACAAAATCCATCTCCAGAGAGATTAATGAATCTGTTCTACTGTCTGAACGAGTTAAATGATGATTCACTAGTGAAAGAGATCCAACGCTACATGAGCTCAGGACGTCTCTCTGAAGCTGAACTCTCACCTGCTCAGTGGTCTGCTCTGGTCTTTGTGTTACTGACATCAGAGGAGGATCTGGAAGTGTTTGAGCTCCAGAAGTTCATAAAGTCAGATGAATGCTTTAAGAGACTGCTACAAGTTGTGCAACAAGCCTCAACAGTTTTGTAAGTAAAACTTGTTTCTCTTTAAAGTCATAAAGTTCTTGGGAATGAGAATAGCTGTTCTGATTGGATTTCACAGCAATATACCTAATGACAAGTTTATTAACACAAAGAAAATGAGAGAATACTTAAGTTCTACACTGCCTGTCGAAAAGAATTGCACGCACAATTTGCACAAAATATTTGGAGTAGGGTATATTTGAACTCATTAGCTCATACAGTAAAGCCTTGTATTGCCAGTAACTTGAACTGCGAGTGTTTTGCAAGATAAGCAAAAATTTTAAATAAATTTTAACTTGATAAACAAGCGAGGTCTTGTGATACGAGTAGTACATGTACGCTTTGTCTGCCAAGCGTCACGTGATCACAACTGAGCCAATGGTTCTTTTCTCTGGTTTTTCTCTTTCTCGCGCTGTGGAATTGGGGATTGCGCGTCTCCCATGCTCAGTCTCAGTGTGTGCCTTACTTGTATAATCAACATCCGTGTGCATATGTACTGTTTACTATGACGTTGTGTCCAAGTATCGTTTGCATCCTTTAGTAAATGTACTGCAGCAATGACAACAGCCGCCGTGAAGAAAAAAATGTTAAAAAGGCTGTAGCAGTGGAGTAGATGCATCTGTTTAATGGCAATGCAATGTCACATTTCCGCAAAATTCTCAAAATGAGGCAAAAGTGAGTGTCATTAGAGAGGTTCCTTGTTAAAGTCACACAAAAAAAAATCCAGTAAACCAAACAGATAGTAGCGATTTCGTTTGTGTGTGAGAAAGTCATCCTACAGAATAACCACCCCTCCTCCTCGTCCTCTCCTCATCTCCCTCACACCAGCCACAATTCTTTTCATAGGTAAAGTGCAGGTAAATTTGTTTTAGTTTTACTTTATATTTTTTATTACTCATTTTTATATGGATATTTTTGGGTTGTGGAACAAATCATCTGAGTTTCCATTATTTCTTATGGGGAAATTTGCTTTGATAATGCTTTGATAATTTGATAGTGCTTTGGATTACAAGCACGGTTCCAGAACGAATTATGCTCACAATCCAAGGTTTAACTGTATGACCTTTTTCCATTTCTCCAAAGTCTTTAAGTTCCCTAGCACACAGAAGCCTTTTTTTCGAATGAATCTCATTAACAAGTGGATTTCTTATGGACACATAGCTGTTTAGTCCCAATTCTGTGAGCTCTCATCACATTGTGTGTGTATAGAAATGCTCTTACGTTCACTTTTAAACATAGCTCTGCTTTTTACTGTAGATTTCTTTTACCTTGCAACTTCACCAAGTGTTTAAGTGATCTCTATTCGCAATTTTTTTCCAACCACATTGTTTTTACAAATCTGACAGTTCAGAGCCATCCTTATAGGTTGAGGTGTTCGTCACCCAGTTACACTGTGGTGGTCTTCATAATGCTATAAAAATACTGAAAATAGCAGTGATTTCCTGTCTTTGCTCAAAAATGGCTCAATGTTAAAAAAAAAAAATTCTGACATTTTCTCCTTTCAGACTCAGTGAGTGTAACCTGACAGAGAGAAGCTGCTCGGCGTTACACACAGTTCTCAGATCAGAATCCTCCAAGCTGACTGAGGTGGATCTGAGCAGGAATCCTCTGGAGAACTCAGGAGTGAAGCTGCTTTGTGCTGGACTGAAGAGTCCAAACTGTAAACTGGAGAAACTAAGGTCAATTCATCTCTTTTATTGAGACTTTATCTAAAGGGTTGTTGTAATTAATAAACAAAAGAGGAAAATAATTAGAGAAATGTTTGTTTATATTTGTATAACTGTATGCTCCCTGTAAATGAGAGAAGTTCAATTAGAAAGAAATCTGTTAATTATGTGTCTATCTATCTATCTATCTATCTATCTATCTATCTATCTATCTATCTATCTATCTATCTATCTATCTATCTATCTATCTATCTATCTAAAAAAACGTACAGCTGCTGCTGAGCCCTCTTAACCAGCTTTGTGGTGTTGAGTGTCCAAATGAGGTCATTGATGTGGACGCATTTGTATTGTCCGTGCTGAGGGAGAGATTTTTATCCTCACACCATGGCACCAGACTGGCCACCTCTGTTCTACAGGCTGCTTCGTCCCCGCCAGTAATGCATCCTATCAGTGCAGTGTCATCTGCAACTTCAGGATGATGTGCTTGTGAAAGGCGACAAAGTTGTTGATGAACAGGGTGTAGAGGATAGAACTGAGGACTGGCTGAGGTCCTATTTCCAGTCCTGACAGACTGGGCCTGCAAGTAGGAAAGTCTAGAAGCCACTCACAGAATGTATGGTGCAGGCCAGGTGTAGACAGTGTGGACAGTGGGTGAGTTTGTTAGGGATGAAAAACTGTACTTTACAAAGAACATCCTGATTTAAGAGTCTTTATTTTCCAGGTAGGAGAGGGAGTGATGGAGGGCAGCAGCAATAGCATCTGAGGTCGACCTGTTGAGCCAGTATGCATATTGCAGGGGGTCCACTGTGTCTAATATGCTATTCTGAACGTAAGATAAGGGGCGATAGTTTTGTTCTTGAAGCAGGTGGAAACAGTGCACTGGCTGAGAGAAAGGTTGAAGATGGAGGTGAAAACATCAGCCAGCTTGTTTGTACATGTTCTTTAGTGATGTTGTCTAGACCTGCTGCCTTACGTGTTTCGACCTTTGTTGGTGCTTTGTATACCTAGCCCGTTGAGATCGTTGAGGGAGGGAAGGGTATGGATGGTCCCAGTTTGTGTGCGCTTTGTAGCTGTGCTGTAGCTGGAGGTGTCAAAGCATCCGTAAAAAATGCTGAGTTCATTCAGCAGGCTGCCTATGAAGCTAATGGTGGTAGTGGTCCTATAGTCTATGGTGTGCTGCAGCCCTTGCCATTTCCTCCCAGAGTCATCAGTGGAATAGAACAGTTTGCTGTTATGGTTTGTTGTGTATGGGGCTGAATAGCTGCAGACTGGTCAGGAGGCCCATTCTGATCCATGTCTACCACTTGAAGCACCTACAGTGTGTATGTTTGTGAACAAAGGTGCTCTTTCCTTTGGGTGAGTGAGAAGTTAATTTCTTCCAGTGCACTGGCTGTAAACCTGCCATCACAGTGAAGTAATATTTTATGACTCTGATAAAGGTACTCTTCCCAGTCGCATGAGTGGATGTCCAGGTAGGCAGTGATGTATGGATGGTGGTAAGGGGGCACAATATCCATAAGCCGCTGAAAGATGGCTGGGGCTCTATGGAGGCCGAATGGAAGGACCCGGTACTGCAAGTGCCCCTGGTCGAAACTGCATTTTTGTTTTCTTTACTTCCGATGTCAGAGTGAATTGCCATTAGCTTTGTGAGGTTCAGAGTGAAAATAAAACAGGCCTTTCCCAGCCGGTCAATGAGATCATCTACTTGTGATAAGAGGTATGCATTAAATTCGGATATCTGATTTACGAGTCAAAGTCAATATAGTGTCTTATCGAACCAATTTGGCTTGGTCCCTATGACCATGGGGCTGGACCAGGGATTAGTGGACTCCTTTATGATGCATGCTGTTCACCTCGGCTTCAATGGCATGATGGTGAGCTTCTGGGGCTTGGTACGGTCTTTGCCATATGATCATAATGGGCATTTATTTCATGCCATAGTAGGTGCATTTATCCCTGCGGTGGTGGAGAACACGTCCAGTAGTTCATTCAATCCTTGGTGCTGTGTTGCTGAACAAATTTACAGGTCTGGTCTGAGGGAGAGTGAGCAGCAAGAGCTAAGGCGCATGGCAATCCATCTTTTCATAATTTATATGATGTGGCTCAGTGGTTTTTCTCTTTCCTGACTGCTGCAGACAGTAGTTCTCTGGCCTTACTCTCTCCACCACTGTGTAAGTAGTAGTGCAGTTGGCACTGGGCAGTAGTAGCAGTAGGTTGTTACCAGGTCACAGAGCTGCCATGGCTGATAATATGCGCTGTGTTTGTTCCATATGTTTGCGCACTACAGGGGTATGGGGTATGTGGAGGCTCTGCACATGCTCCTCTACGGAGGAAAACATTAAAGGTGTTCTTGCTAGGCTTTTTTCACTATGTCCAAAAGCCTGTAAGGTCTCCTTCAGAACAACAGATCGAACAATGTAAACCCGGTGGAGGCTTGTGGCATCTCTTGTATTGTGAAGAGAACATAAAGGAGTAGTTTCACCCTCCTTTATCCCCAACTCACTGTAGCATCCTCTTGAGCATCTGATTAAAACGTTCCACAAGACCGTCGGTCTGTGGGGGAAAGACGGAAGTACGTAATTGTTTAATCTGTTGCAGCTAGCAGGTCCCTGTCATCAGCTTGGCAATAAAGGAAGTATTCTGGTTGGTGAGCAACTCCTTTGGTAGGCCCACATGACTGCCAGAGTGCTACTCCTTCTCTACAATGTTACTTGACATTGCTTTATGGAGTGAAACAGCCTTTGGAGACAGGATGGCATAATTGGCCACAACCAGGATGTACTCATATCTTTTCACTGTTTTTGGAAGCAAACTGACCATAACCAGATAAATTATTAAATTATTATTATTTAATTTACCATTTACTTTCTTCTGACCATCTAATTTTTACCTTCTTAAGAGTTTTTCATCTGTGTCAAGCCCCTGGCCAGATTTTTGCAGTGGTATTCTTCGGTCCAAGATGAATGTCTAGAGGATTTGAGTGGGTTCCTGCTGGTCCCCTTCAGGAACTACCTATCAAGTTCCAAAGCAAAGTGGGAGTTTGCATGCCTTTCTTCCCTCGGTAGGAAGCGCAGAACACTTTCCATCACTACATTTCTGTAACTTCCCTTTGCTGAAAGCATATCCGGCTTTAGCCACTGGGTGGTGATCTTGACCAGGCAGTCCAGCTGAGCATGAGGAGGGACCTGAAGATCACATGCCCAGTGGTGAAACCTGAGGGCCACTTGACTGCAGAATAGGCCACAGTGTGCTAAAATGCAATGAGTAATGAGCTTGTCTGAGCTGATCGAGATTGAAGGTGAGCAAGCCAAGGAGGCAGTCAAGCCTAAGACCTGGCCTCTTTTTGACTGTCTGCGAGTCGGGGGACTCTTAATGTAAAAAGTAAAATGGCGTAAGTGGCACACTCTGAACATCCTACTCACCAGACTGAGTCACCGTGGCCCTTTTATAGGGAACGACTGATAATCCACTACCAGCCTCTGTGAGTTACGACAATCCATCCCTTTTTTGCATGTGGTAGAGCAGTTCATGGTGCTAAATGCACACTGTGTGCCCTTTCCCTTAGTTGAGTGAGAAGTTAATGTCTTGTGAGGTGCACTGCCTGTAAGCCCACCGTCACACTGATGTGTCAGTTTCCACTGGCTCATTTTTTTAAATAGGTGGAGGAAAATCTGTGCATAAATGAGTTATAATGCATTTTGAAAAGGGGCACTTTTGCTGTCATCAATGTCTTCCTACTGTTTGGACTTAAAAATTCATTTCTGCTGTTCAATCTGCTCAAAGAAATTCCCAGACTCTCTTTAACATTGGCTAGTTGAAGCCAATTCTTTCACTGATATGCTGATGGTGGGTGTTTTGATGAAGCTGGTTAACAGACTGTGTGTGTGTGTGTGTGTGTGTGTGTGTGTGTGTGTGTGTGTGTGTGTGTGTGTGTGTGTGGCTTCACTGACTTATACTAAGTCAGACTCAAAAGTCCAATTAAACTAATTAGTCTTTCGAAGACTGGAGACACCAGGGTTCACTGATGTCTTCTTTTTCGGGAGACCTTTCTCATTGGTTTATTATGTCTATTCATAGTGCATCTCTCAAGATTTATCCCAGTGAGCCACCTGAAAAATATGTTTGTGTTCACTCTTAATACACATACATATAACAAAAATTGATGCAAGTCTTCAGAGGAAGACGTGTGTCACCTGCCCACTGAAATTTCTACTTCTAAAATAGAAATTTTTGAACTGATGCTCATGCTGTCACAAGGCAACCCAACACTCAAATAAAATTAAAAAATCTCAAATGGTTTCAGATGAGCTGCAGATAGAAGAAAAGTGTAACAATGATGGACGATGGGCAACAATGATGCTGATGAGAGGTCACAGTGATCACTATGTGTCGTCTGTGTTTCCCTGGCAGGTGGCACAATAAAAAAACATTTATAAAGCACACACATTATAGTATTAGCAACACAGTCACAGTCCTTCACTAGTGGTAATTTTGTCTGCTCAGATTAGGGACAAAAAAGTATCTTAACCAGCTGCAGCAATCAGATGTGTTTTATCAGCTTTGGGCATGCGACATGTGATGAACTTGTGAAGCAAAATGTCCTAAATTGCTCATAGTTACTTGCTTCTGCAAGCACACAGGAACAGATAGAACAATGATAAACATCTAACATTTGAGCAAATTCCAGTGTGGATGCAGCATCATATTTGTCCTGATGACTAAAATCATAGCAAGTAAAGAAGGAGCAAGCCACAATGAATGACCTCAGTGTTGGTCCTCAATATTTTTTATATCATGTTAATCATGGGCTGGTGTGAATAGATCAATATTTGCTGTATACATTATAAGTTGTTATAATGTGGAATTATACTGCGTTGAACAGCCATCTTATATTTACTCTAGATTTATGATAAAATGCCATAGTAAAACAACAAATCCTTGCATACCAAGCTTTGCTAGTCTTAACATTTAGATGATCATGTTTGTTTCATGATGCGACAAAACACACTGAGCTTTTTCCTTGATAGATGTCATTTTGATATTGATGAGTACAGTGACACCTGTAGAGAACAAATACATTAATTGGTCAACATAATGCCACAACAACTGTTTTTATTTAGCATGGTTTTTAACATATTACTGTACCTAACCAGGAAAGGAGATGGTTACCTTCGATATTCTCTATACTGTATATTGCATTTTTTCTCTCTTTTAAGTCTGTTATCTAAGTAATAAGTTTAATCATTCAATAAGTTTGAACGATAATTTTGTATACCTTGTTCAGACTTTCAGACTGCAGTATAAGAGAGGAAGGATACACTGCTCTGGCTGAAGCTCTGAAATCATCTCACCTGATAGAGCTGGATCTCAGAGGGAACGACCCTGGAGACTCAGGAGTGAAGCTGCTCACTGATTTACTACACGATCCAGACTGTACACTCAACACACTGAGGTCAGGAAATTTTACAGAACAAATACATTATTGCAGTTATTATGAAGAAAATAGTTATGGAAATACTTTCAGGAACATACATACACTGAAAAACATTTGTGATTGATGTATTAAACAAGTGCATGTGATGTACCCTTAGGTGTAATTGTGTTTTTCTCGCTTCAGTCTGTTGAAAAGTGCTGAGGCAGAGAGAGTCTGTGCTTCTTTAACTGAGGTTCTGGGTACAAACCCTTTACTGCAGAGAGAACTGGATCTGAGTGGGAAAATATCTGGAGACTCAGGAGTGAAGCAGCTCTCTGTTCTACTGAAGGATCCACACTGCAGACCTGAGACACTCAGGTGTGTGTTCTGATTTCTGCACCTCATCTTGTTCTATTTGGCAATAGTATATACTGTAGTGTTGCCACCTCAGCCCCAGGGCTCCTAATTCCGGGTGGAGTTTTATTTGCTCTCCCTATGGCTTTTCTCAGCTTTTTCTGTTCTAAACTAGTGAAAAAAGTACACTTCCGCGTATCACAAATAAATTCTAATCTTCGATAGTATATTGAACATACATTAACAAGAAATTGTACCATCAGTTAAAATATAAAAAATATACTAATATAATGCTTTTATTAGTTTTTTTTTTATCAGTTTTAAACCTATTTCAAAATAATTGTTTTGTAAAACACTTTCCAAAAATATGTTATAGAAAAATATACTTTAAGTGAAAGATTTGAT